>VXAU01004990.1:391151-434745 GCA_013399695.1 Formicarius rufipectus | reverse complement strand
GCGGAGTCGATGCATCTTTCTCCTCTCAGACACCCGGGGCTAAAGGCGCGGAGGGGGCGCCGGCGCCGCTTTTATAGCATCGGCGCGCGCGGGGGCGGGGCTGCGCTCGGCTGCAGCCAATGGGCGGGCGTCGCCACGGCGCACGGGTGGCTCAGCTGCGCGAGCCAGTGACGCGCGCGTGACGCGCGCCACGGCGCGGTGCAGGCCGGGAGCGGCGAGCCGTGTGAGGAGCGGGGCGGGCCCGGCGTGGCCCCGCGGGGTCGCGGAGCTGGTCTGGGCCGGAAGGGACAGACCTCGGGGGCCATCCAGGCCAGCCCCTCCGCCAAGACATGCCACCCAGAGCGGGTGACACGCGAACACGCCCAGGTGGGTTTGGAATGGCTCCGGAGAGGGAGGCTCCTCGACCTCCCTGCACAGCTGTTGTGATGCTCTGCCACCCGCAACGTAAAGAAGTTCTCCCTCACGTTGAGATGAAACTTACTGTGTTTTCATGTGTGGCCACTGCTCCTTTTCCTGTCACTGGGCAGCACCGAAATAGTCTGGCACCGTCCTCTGCACTCACCTTTGAGATATTTATCTGCATTAGTGAGATCCCCTCTCAGTCTTCTCCAAACTGAAAAGGCCCAGTTTCCGCAATGGAAAGATACTCCAGATCCCTTAATCATCTCTGTGGCCTCTGCTGGACCCTCTCAGCAGCTCCTTGTCTTATACTGAGGACCCTAGTACCACTGTGTGATTCTCACTTAAAAACAGGTGTACAGGATAGACACTTCACAGCAGATTTTCGTCCATGTACAGAAATGGGCTTTGTCACATAGCTTCCAATTTTTAATCCAAAATCTGTACTTTTATGTTCTCTGCTAAACTTCAAATAAATGGATAAAAATATGATAGCATTCCTATCCACCAAAACCAGGTTGGTTTATAATGTATCTGAGCTGTGAATGTTTGTGAATGCTCACTGATGGGCCATATCAGAACTTCAGTGTTTGAGGGAGGGAGGCAGTTCTGCAGGGCTTCCTGACAAGTTACATAAGACACAATAGCAATTGTCCATTTGAATTACTTTGCATACAAAATATATTTACACTGACTTCCAGAAAGGTAAACTTCCATAACAATTCTCTCTATGTGCTACACTAAAACAAAGGATTTTGTGACCCATTTGTGCATGTTGGGTCAGGAAATGCTGGAAATGTCTCTTTCTGGAAAATGGTAGCTTACTTTACCTGAGCCTGATGTTTTGCACTGCTGTGCAACATGAGCCTCTGGATGACCAATTCCTGAGCGTCCTCGTGAGCATTTCCTTGGGTATGGGAAGGTCAAATTTCTGAAGAAGGTTTAGCCAGATCTTTTAGCATCCTGTTTAAGAAGAGCAGAGAAGAGACAAAAGTCAATATGTAGTGCATGTGTACAGGACAACACTTGAATATCTTAGGTGCGCTAGTTTTTTTCTAGAGGAAAGGACAGCCTTCCAGGTAAGCTGGCAGAAGAGTTGCAATTAGATACAGAAAACATAACTGTACCCTTGGGTACACAAGACTTAATATTAGAACAAAGGAATGGTGTTGGACATGCTAAAACACCTGACTGTAGCCAAGCAAACTTGTACAGTGGGAGTGTTTGAGCTGCAAGGTGCCAATACCATTTGAACGAGGCCAGCCATGTCCTGAATTCCTGTGTGTTTGCCCTCATATCTCAGGGTGCAGGCTGACTGGCCTTGACTGAACTGAAATCACTGCCTTCCTTCTGATAGCCCACAAAAATCTTTGGCTAAAAGGAGAGTCCCATGGTGTCAGCAACCTGTACACCTAATATCTGGCTTCTGCAGTGCTGGTGGTGTCAGGGGTGTCATAGTCCCACTGGCAGTGACACCAATGGTGGGTGAGAGGTGGCATCTTTTGGAGGAATGCACTTTATCAAGCACCAAGGCAAGCTGGGAGTGAAGGTTGACAGTAAAGCAGCCATGGCAGTGGTTCACTACCAAACAGGAGCAGCACCCAAACAAGAACAGCAAGGCAGTTCTGGCAGTGACTACAAGTTTCAGCTGACAGTACAGATCCAAGTCAATGCAATGAAAATGAGGTCTGCGTTCAAGCCAGAAAGCCAAGTCAGTCAGTCAGGGTCAGAATCAGGTTCAGTGACAGTAACCAGGGCCAGCCAGTCAACAGTCTGGTCATCATCAGACAAGCCTGCAGTGACAGGAATGATCTAAGATCAGCCCAGGTGGGTCATGGTCTGGATCAGTGCATATGTGGCCAGACACAGTCATATCTATAACAGCTCAGGCAAGGCCCAAGGGAGGGTCCTTCAATGTAATCACAGCTCCTGAGCTAAAGTATGTGTCCCTCACTTCTTACAGCTCTTTCTCATGCAGCAATATGATCAAAGGTTGCTCAGCTGCACCATGGCAGAGTTGCCTTGAGCACAGGCTTAGCGCCGACCAAGGCCCTAAGAAAAAGTCTTATTAAGAACTTTGGCCCAGCTTTGGGATGTGACTGAGTCTGACTCAGTTTATGTGGCTTCGTAAGTGTTTGTGTGCCAGAGTTTATTTTAAAGACCTGTAAATCATCATAATTTATGAGCAATTGAAGGCATGGCCAGACATACTCAGTGTATACCATTAAATGCTGTAAAGAAGTTAGAAGTAAGGGAAATCACATGGATCCTAAATTCATGTGGGTGTAATTTCCTCCTCTTTTGACACAATGCTTCTGTTATCTTTGTAGACAAAATCCCTTGAATTTTTCTTTTACTTTCTGTCAGTCCTTAGGATACCACTGTCTTTGGACCCAGAAGAGAATCACAGGCTCGTGCTGGCTACCCTGTATTGCACAGTCAACTTTTTCACAATCATAAAATAACTCAGAACTAAGAAAAGAGTCCAGACCTGAAAAATGGGCCATGCTTGATGAATCCTGCAAAATGCCTATGTTTCCAGTGACCTATCAGGACTGACAGGCCTTCAGAGCCTGAACCTGTTAGTGGTACCACAGTCCTCACTCTGGAACACTTAATGCTCCAAATGCTGTCAGCACTGACATGTAGCCACACTGCCCAAAATAAATTGTCCATGATAAATTACAGCCACAGCCCCTCTCAACTCTGGCTACCGTTGCTACAGTGATATTCTTGTTTGGGCACTTGACTATGCAGGCAAAAGCAACTCATTCATTTCCCTCCTATAGGTAGGGAACCCCATCTCGTGTCTTGGGAGACAGACTAAGACATGTAAGGGAAAGCTGATGTCATGTCTTCATTGGGAAGGTGCTCAAATGAATACATGTACTTCCAAGTATACACACAAGACTTACCTGATCAGTTCTCTCAGAGCTCTTATTTCTGAGATAGCAATTGCAAGTAACTTGAATTTTTAATGGCAGCAGTAAGATACAAACTTCAAATAAAAAGATAGGGAAAGCTGAGAGCTGCTGATGCATTAGGATTTTTATATATTTGTAGGTTTTTTCCCTTTGCTGAAACACATATTGGAGGGCTAGGGAGTTCCTTCTGTAATAGTTCAGGGGTATTACATTGCAGCAAAATATGTACATCCAGGTTGGAGGTCCTTTCAAATTTCTTACATCTTTTACCTCTCATCTTCTTGTTTATATTTTGGAAGCCTGACCAGTTGTGGTCCAAATACATCCAAGAACCCTAAGTCCAGAATAAAACTAAATGTGATGGCAGGCTCACTACTGGAGACATTATTATTAGTTCCTGAGGAAGTTTTGATTTTAGCTGAAGAAGTAACTTCAGACACTGAGAGAAGCTCACAATGTCTATAGTGGCTAAAATCCAGAACTGTAAGGTGATGCAAAACCAGCCCATACTTTTTTCCCTAATTTCAGCACCCCTGTGTGAATGGACACATAGAGGACATTTTGAAAAGAAAAGAAAGCAACCAGGAAAGAAGTTCAATTATTTATGGAGAGCAGATGGATTTTGCAAGCCTGCCTGCTGATACAGAGACATGACTTTCCAAATCAGGTAAGTGCTTAGTGGTCACAGATAAGTCCTCTCAAAGCCTTGATGGTGTTTATATTATATATACAGTGCTAGAAGCATATATTGTGCATAGAGAGAAAGTTGGCTCGTGCTCTTTTAAATTTACAGTCCTTATTAAATTAGCAATTTGTACAGTACAATATATATGGACTTTATGAAACGCAGCTGAGCACGTCCTCAGTGGCACAGTACCGTGACTTTTCACAGCAGGGGGTTTCAGCTGCATTCATATTCCAGATATTTATTCTGATTTTATCCAGATTATTCTGATCCTTACCTCCTTTTCCTGAGGCAGATCCTTCACTCCATATTTATGTTTTATTCATGCCAGACTTTCTTGGACCTCAGTAAGAATTTTTCCTGGTAAGTCATGAGAAAACAATACATACTTCAGTGCTCTGGAACATGTGCCATTATTAATTTCATGTCTAAATTTGGCTGCCTGAACTTTGACTGTCACTGCCAATAGCAACTGACCACAAATATTGTCCTTAACAATAACAACATTACAGAGCAACTGTGACCCCATAGAAGAAGAAAGATCAAACCTTGTGAAATGTAAAACCCTTGCAAACATTTGACAATATCTAACAAGATTCTGTTAGAATAAGGATTAATGCATTCTTTTTAACAAGAAATGTATGTGACTGTATTTGTCTCTAGTTTATCATTTCTTGTGGAGCCAGCTTTAGCGAACAAACAACTTTGAATAATGAACATCTATTGTAAAACTGTGTTGTAAAATCATGTATTTAACATATGTTGTCAGTTTTGTCTTGCCTCAGTTCTCTGCCTGTTTTGCAAAATTTTGTGTTTCCTAATATCAACCGCTAAGTATATGTGTGTGTGTGTGTGTGTATGTATTTAGACATAGGTTCAAGTTTAAACCTAAAATTCATAATGACTTCCAACTTTTCAAATTAATTTCAAAATATCAGGGTTTCATAGAATTAGGGGACTGTGACATAGCCTTTCCCCAGCATGCAATACAAAAATCAAGAGTATACATCTTGTTTCTCTTGGCACACATGTTTCTATTGCATTATAATGTTGTTTACCCAACTGGTTAACCAATCCTCAGGGTCATTTGTAAGGGAATCAGATATTTCTCTGTTTCTGCCCTATTATTTTTTGGCAATGTGTAGAGAGGCTCATTCCAGTGAAAACTGGGAAGTGTTAAATAGCAGAAGACAATACTCCAAGTCTGATTTCTGCCAGTGCTCCTGTCAAAACCCCTCCATGCTCACATTTCTATGTCCTCTTCTAGCTGTTTGGCAGACACTTGACTGTGTTCTTCCACCCTGTTTGGCAATACACAGCTGTGATCAATAGTCCATGTTTGTGTTTGCTGGGGCACTTTTAACTGCGTGTCCCAAGCACTTCAGGTTTGTACATGGGGCTGGCCCATGGGCAATGATTTTCCAGTACTGCAACAACCATAAAGTAGGAAGACACTACCTTGGCCTAACTTCCCATCAGCTGTATACCCTGCCACCACATGTGCCAGTGACAGCCAGAAGCATGTTGACAGCATTTCTGTTCCTTCTAAACCTTGCCATGCATTTGCCCATCACTTAGGAGCGGTGGCCTCCCTTGCCTTGGGCAGCACGAGCACTTTGCTCAATTTGCTGAGATACACAATACAAGGGTAGATGAGATGCTCAACCACACCTGTTCTTGATTTGACTCTTGAGCAATTCTGCTCCCAGAAAATAGATTTTTCAGTCCTTCCCCTTGATGCAAATGGACAATGACAGAGCAGTGGCATCTTCCAAAAATTCTTCTTCAAAACATATGTGATTTTATAAGATGTCCCTTTGGATGCCAATATAAAGGATTAATCCTGTTTGAATTCAGTAACAAAAAATCCAAATAAAACAACATAGCACAAAGGATCAGAGAAAATCTTTTGTATCTGTCCAAATTTTTGCTCTTTCAGGTATGTTCGTCACATAACCTCTTAAACTCATTCGGCTGCAATTTAATTCTAACCAAGTTTATTACTCCTCCATCTGCATATGGAAAGCTGTTTCCAAAGATCAGCCTTCTGTTTATCAGAACATTTTATTTGTGCCTAAAAATGTATCAGTTTGTTCTGCTGATAAACCTCACCTTCACCTCTTCAGTGATGTTTACACTTCTAGGTGCAGCTGGTTTCTTTCTGATCCTCTGTTTATGAGGGCACCGTGCAAATTCCCTAGAGCATTATGCTTCCTTTGTAGCTTAAAGTATTTGAATAAATCATCTGATTTAGAAACCAAGTCAGAATTTGGGTAGGCTGAATGACTGGGCATGCCCATCTCTTTCCATTGACTACAGGAGTCCCTGATGACTGTGCTCCTAATTTATGTACCTTTGTGAAGTGCCTGAAGTTGGACAGCATGGATCTGAGCTTCAGTGCTGCAGGTTTTTTGTCTCCTGATCAGTTGTGAAGTCTTTCTATGCACTGGTTCCCATGGCAATTTTGCTTTCTTCAACATAGATGACAAGTATTCCAGATGAAGTTTCATCAATGTCATCAATAGTTTTCCTGCCCCTCTGTGAAACTACTTTCCATCTGAAATAGTTTGCCGTCAAATTTACTTAAACATGCCTGAATTCTGTATTATATTTTCTTCTTCCCCATGGTGTACCGTTCATTAACTCCTTAGCTGAGACCTGAAATTTGGTTTAGTCCTGAAATTCATGATCTTTTACCATGGATTATTAATTTTTACTTTATTGCTGTCAGCCTAGACATCACAGTCAGCTCTGCCTAGGCAGTATTAAAAACCTCCTTTATAAATGCATCACCTTCCACTTTACATGACAGTTTTAAGTTTCTGGTGTCCTGGTAATTAGAGGGAACATTAGGCTGCTTCCTTTCAAAAACAAGTAATTCCTGTCAGAAGTCTGCATTTTTGTGTTGAATAGTCAGCCACGTGTTGCTTATACATTTGCCGGGCTGCCTGAATAGTGAATATTGAAAGGTGTTGTTTCTTAATAATTTTTTGCTTGAATGGAGGGAAATATAACAATAAACCTGTTATCATCTATCATGTAATTGCAGCCTTTTTTCCATTCCAGCAGTGGAAACTGCTGCTTATTTGAAGGATTATTATTTACTTGTTGCTTATATGAAAGGTGGTTTCTCACTGCAAGTCACATTGAAGCTGCTGGCACCTGCCAACACTCATGCTCTACAGTCTGAATGACATTCAGACTTCATGCTTCTCTTTATGCTGCAAATTGAAAATATGAAGAGTGGGTGATTGTTGTAGGGGAAAGATTGTTTCAGCTGCTGACTTACAAGAGCTGGTTAAGCAAGATGGGGAGAGAAGTGGCAGGGGTCATTTCCAAAGAAGGAAGAGTTGGTCTTTTTCTGTCATATCAAGAGAGCCAATAGCTACATGACTTTTATTCTTCCTAAGTCAAAGCATGGGAGTACCAGACTGTACACTTTATGATACTTCAAGGTCAAAGTCCTGACATGCCCCAGATAATTCTGCATTCCTGCCTTCCTTTTCACCATGAGATGACTGTGTCAGTCCCTTTCCATCTCTCTATTCACTGTCTCCAAATTCTCCTTCACTCCAGGACTTCTATGCCACCCATAGTATACTTTTCCTTCTTCAAGTGGTTCCATGTCTTTCATTTCCTTTTCCCTCACCATGATTTTCCTCTCTCTCATCCTTCTCCCTTTCTCTTTCACAGACTTATTTGAACACTTTGGACTTGAACAGAGAAGACCTGAGATGTTCTCATTTATTTGATCAACTTATTTTCTCTGAAGTGGGCTGTTCCAGCTGCTGTCAGAAGTGCTGGACCTGCTAACCAGAGGCTCCAACCACTGCTTTCTGGTTGACTGGCCTCCAAACCAGGCAGGCCCTGACAAGGATGTCTATGACATTCTTGCAGTGTTCTGGAAATGATTGAATGCAATGTTATACAGTTACTCTATTACAGGCAAATATAAATAAGCACACTTGGCATGAAGGCTTCAGTGGGCTCTGCCTTCAGTTCCCAAAGGTGAGAACTCACTCCTGGATGCAAAAGCTGCATTACCATTTCAAGTATTGGTCCATAAAATGAACAGAACGAAATTGCCGGTGCAAATTACCATTTGCTCAACAAGAAACTGTACAGAAGTGCTTTTGCACCAAGGGGAGGAAAGTATGTGTCCAGCAGGAGTTGGAGAGTCCTTTCCAGCAAAAAAAGAATGCTCTCAGGTGCAGAGAAAAGAGGGTGTGAGCAGAGCAAAATAGAATGCAGCCTGTATAAAAACCTCCTGTGCAATCTATGGAAAGAAGGGTATGTACCAGCCAATAATGTTTAGATTTTCCAGTTGCTGTCAATGCTGGCCAAAAATAATGACTCATTCAAATATGCTTAAGAGCTGCATTTTGAAACTAAGAATCTGGACAGACAGGAACTGGCATGGAAATGTACACAACAGTTTCTTTAAACAGCGTCTTTCACAACCAGCCACTGAGTGACACGTGACAAACCACAATGCTTTTGCCACGTCAATAGCCTACGCCACGTGTCCTAACTTTGTCACCTTTGTTTGTGTCCATGATTGGCATCCCCATTGCATTAGCCTACCTATCTGCCACACAACTCTCTGCTCTCCAGCGTGTTTCAGATCTGAGGATGCAAAAGTTCAAACTCTTAGTCTTGTTGGGCACCTGCTCTCCCCATCCTTTCAAGGTTTTCCCATGGTAAGTGAGGAATTTTTTCAGGTTGCTTAAGAAAAGCAGAATTTTATCATGAGAAGTGTTGTGTAAATATCCACCCCCAAGAGAAACTGTTGGAAAAGACATGCTTGCTGTCAAAAATACCAAATTTCATTTGAGATCTGTGGGTAAAAACAGGCTGTCTTCCTTTTATTTGAGTATTTCCAACAAAAGGACATTAACAAAGAAATAGGAAGAAGAAACTATGTTAAAGAAAAAAAGAAGAAGAAGAAGAAATGAAATATGTGTCCCTGCATCATTTTCATATTGAGTACCTGGGCGTGTGACTCCATTCAAGAGATCTCCAGTCTCCAGCAGCTTGCTTTCTCATAAGAGAGAAAAATATTGAAAATAGTGCCTACTGGACCATCATCATGCACTGAGGAACACAGATGTGGCATCTCTCAAACAGATGTGTGTCTGTAGATTGAAGGATTCCCCTATGACCTCCACGCCATCACCTCTGGTGGATGTCTCTTCGGGCAGCACAAGACAGAGGGATTTTACTCCCACCCCCGAGGGCATTCCAAATGCTCTCTAATGCGAGTGTTGTGAATATTCTAACAGAGACACAGTGGAAATATCCAGAGATTTGGTGCCTTGTGAGCTGACTCACTGAGGTGATAATCACAATGTGTAGCGCTGGCAGCATTCCTCTGGCTTGAGGTCAGCATCCTAAACCAGTCAGACTGATGCCAGCACCTCACCACACCTGCTAGTAATGGAATTAAAACCCAGATCCTCATCTCCAAAAAGTCAGCATTAAAGTCCTGTTCAGTCCTTTACTACTTTTTTGCAGCCCTAGTCCCAGCCATCAGGCACCTCCATGGGGATGGGGACAGACCAAGTCCGGGTTGGGACATCAGCCTGCATGTGTGGTGGGGTCAGGATCAGGCCTGGTGAAGGGCCTCCTTACATCTAGCAGCCCCACTCTACTAGTCTCCCTGCTATTTTTAGGACAGAGACAGTAAATTCAGGACAGAAAAAAGTATGAGCAAGGCCATAATGGAAAACATAGGATATTGCAAAATAGAATACAATACAATGCAGTGCTGTATTATGTAAGATATTACTGCTGAGGTTATGAGAGCTCTAGGTTGATCAATTGACAAAGCAGAGCAGGGTAATTCTATCAGGTGGTTTTCCATTTGTGCTATTTTTGGTGGGTTTTGTGTTTTTTTAGTGGTCTGGGGTTTTTTTGTTGTTAGATTCCACTACTAAATCTAGAAAAAGCTATCTGGTGACACTGGTGAGGGCTAATTGCTATTCCAGCCTGCTTAATAAGTTCAGGCATTTCAGTGAGCATCTTGTTTTTAGAGGCTCACAGTAAAGCTCTGTGCAGCAACTTGGAAGGGCAGCCAGCACCCGCCCTGCAGCAGGGAGAGGGATGGAGCTCACAAGCCTTCAGTTGCACTTTCCTCCTCCTGCAGGGCAAAGCCTGTGGACCAAAAAATCCAGAGCAGGCCTCTCACGGCTGCTGTTTCCCAGGACCTACACACTTCACACTTCTGTGTGATACCACACCTCTGTGCGCCCTTTTTGCCAGCATTAAGAAGTTTGCTCAGAGGGCATTAGTCACTCTTTTCCTCTTCCTGCATCACAGAATTTGTCTATTATAATTGTACCTAAGATTATTAAAATGTCTTCAAATGTCTCCAGTTTATTTATATGTTATATAAATGAAGTTGGATGAATGAGGCGTACCCTATAGATCAACAACATACCTGCATGTACCTTCCCTTCCATTGTTTATTTAAAAACATCTCAGGACCAGTAGGATAACATGCTGAAAATATAAATCTTGTTGCCTTTAGATGTAGTTGAGGAGCTAGAAATAAGGAAGAGGAACAGATTTACATATTAGAGTATTATAGACCCATGTATGACGAACACTCACTGTAGCTTGTAATAAAATTTTTAACGCAGGTAGTAATAGGACATAATTGCGACTGAGGTGATTAAGAGAGGCCACTTCTCATACAGACTAACCACGTGAGCAATTAGAGGTGCAAAAGTCCATTTTCCTCATGTGCTTTCAGTCACGGAGTATATTAAACTATGAACAAACCCAGAGGTTGCAATCTTTTGTTCTGAAAATTAACTAACATCATAATTACAGGTTTTTATATAACTAAAGCAGGCTTCTTTTGATCTGCACTTCTTTTAGATCGTGTTGCTTTACATTAAAATAATCACTGACCTGGTTTGCACAGGGGACATCTGTGCGCAGTATAAGTGAGATTTTCTTGCAATAAAGCTCATTACACCCTGAGGGTTGTGAATCTTTAATTTTCAGAAGGCAAAATTGCTTGGAAGTCTCCACCATGATTGAAGAGACTTGTAGCTACAAAACCCATGTATTCCTCCTGGCAATATTAGCCTTTTTAACTCAAGCAAACCCCATAAAACCTCAGAACATCATTTGTTTCCAGTAGTCACAACTAATTTCTCACTAATGGAGTGTGATGCAGGACAGATTGATTTCCATAAACGTGATTTACTTTGTTATCTGTTTCATTAAAGTAAGCAATTAGCCAAAGCTTTAAGTGTTAAAGACTTTTCTGTGATGATAGTTTGATAAGCAGATGTTTCTCCAGGATGTGAGTTCTTGTTAATTCACAAGGCAGCAAGACAACTTACAGCCCCAAATTCAACAAGAAACATGACAAAGGGCTCTCTCTTTTGTCACCAACTCCTTTTAAAGAGAACATGTAACCAGCAACATTTGAATCCTAACCCTTTGTGGGGACACGTGCCCAGGGTTGTCCTAGCTGTGCTGAAAGACACAGACCAGTGCATCACTGGGACTTCACCACAGCCCTCAGCTTCACTGCATCTTCTGCTCAGTGGCACACAAACATCACCTGCAGGTGGGGAAGCTCATTTCTCCCACACGTTCTTAATTTTGGACAATGAATAAATAAATAATAGTCTTGGAGCAAAAGCTTGTAATAGCTACAGTTTTACATTTATCATGAATGTTAAATCCTGGCTGTGACATAGGCATCTGTGTCAGTAAATTTAGCAGCAGTATTGCCCCGAAGACTGGACTGTATTTAGAAGGGTAAATAGGATTCTTTTTTTCCTCTGTGGTTGTTGACAAAGCTTATAACAGGTCTAATAATGCTTGTGTCCTGCGGGAAATATGTATGGTAATTTTTCTGTGTAAAAATTCACTCTTCCTAAGGAGATGTTCTGCCTGGCTCTATGTGTTCTTTCACATGTTTTATAAAAACAATTGAATAAACAGCTCACTCCCTATGTCTCTTCTCACCAAATCAGTGACATGAGTCGAAGCCCAGCAGCCCCAAAATTAATCTCCTATCTTTATGATTTGTTTGCAGACTCTCCCCAGTCCTTTTTTTTCTGAATGCCTTTCAATGTCTACAACTGTTAAGATTGCTTTGCTTGGATTTTCAAAACAATTTTTAAATGTTGATTGATATCGTATAACTGATCACTGCTCAGCATGAAAGATCATTTATGAATGGAGGGGACGAAGTGGTTTCCATTGCTGCCATCTTCTGGCGCAGTTAATGAACTCTACACGGCAATAACAAAGGCACATTAACAGGGAAGAGAAATTAAACAAACTAAAATAGCATGTAAATTTTCCTGAAGGCAGCTGGTAGATGCCAGGAAAGCGTCTTAAAAGATAATACACACCAGAAGGACCACTGCCAGCTGAAAATTTCAATGCCTCCTGGAACTGCCTTCTTTCTTGTTGTAATACCCATGTAATACCCATGATGATATTAGAAAACATAAGACAAAAAATTATATTTCTCTGTGTTTTGGAAGGCATTTGATATAGCATCTCTGCAATCGATTTTATGGCTTTGCTGAAGTAATTTCCCTGCTGTTTGAATGGTTCTTTCAGAGTGGGGAAAAAAGAGAACAGTTTGGGTTTTAAGCAGGTAAATGTGAAACAATGGAAATTTTACCCATGAAAGTTCAAGGAGAGCTGCAAGGTTGGAGATTATTAATATTTTTGTAACTGATCAGCTGACAATGTCCCATGGTTAGTCTCCTAGAGTTCAATAAAAGCAAAGAAGACATGCAGTGACCCAAAACAAACTAACAAATAAATTTAAGTGATATTTTTGCTGCACACCTCAACATATTTCAGAGCAGAAAATAGGCTTTGCTGTGCTCTGCATAGAGAGCAACTCCATGAGGTGCACAGCTGAATTTCGTAGGAATTCATCACACCATTACAAAATACATTGAATTTCTGCCCTCATTTTGTGAACAAAAGCACAGTATTCTGTCTGTATTCCATTCACTTGTGCTGAATTTGAGATTCTTTAGGGTTTTGCCCTTGTACTGGCTTGCTTGTGAGCTCAAATTAATTTTTAATGATTTCAGAATCAAAAAAAATGCTCAGTATTTCCTGAAATCACATCTATATATTTCAAGTGCAAGTTTCACTAATCCTCAGAAATTCATATTGCTGCCATTATGGGGGATGATGAAGCACTCGATAGCTTTTTGATCTCTTCCACAAGCGTTGCTCCATTCATCAGCCAGCCAGCTGGCTGCATCAGCTCCCTTTGGAGTCCCTTTCCCTGACTAAGCAGTGCTGCCATAAAACTGCATTGTATCCCTGCGCTCTGCCCTTCCTCCACAGATGTGACTGTTTCAATGGGCATACACAGTCCCTCAGCAAAGCTAAAATACTGCTCTTCCAAGTTCCCCTTGGCCAAGATACTTCCTGACGCAATTTTTTTGGGGTGTTTTTTTTTAGAGGTTTTTTTAGAGCTTGTGTGAACCATGTACCTTTCCCACCCCAAGGACAGACTGCCTTTGGTTTACCCTGGCTGGCAGCCTGCCCACATGGTATCCAGGTTTCTGGAGTTCAGCAGTTTCCATATGATCAGATTAAATTATTTTGAGTTAATAAATTATTTGGCAGTGCACAGCACTCTCTGGAGCAGAGTAATTTATGGTCAACAAATATTTTACATACATAAATAAATATAAACCCCAGAAATCTAAAACCTAACCTTTTAGCAGAATTATTTTTTTGTCACATTGTGGAGAAAAATTATAATCTTCAATAAAATGTTCTGTAGGAACTTCTGTCCCATGCAATGAACTAATTTTTACCAGTCAATCTCTATTTTTCAATCCCACTATCAATTGCTGTGTGAAATAAAACTGGCTCTCATGAAACAGGTCAAGAATAACCATAATTAGAATTTGGACTTACTCTGTATACAATATCACTTATTCAAAATAAGTCAAGTAATAACCAAAGATGCCCTTGTCTTTACTTTTCCTATGGCTTTCCTAGTTCATGTGTCACATTAATATGGTGTAGAAGAAAAAGAATTAGCACTCATTAGAGACAACGGTGACCTAGTGAGGAATTCCTGGGGAATGGCAGGATGAGCAGGAACTGCGTGGTTACAGCCATGGTGGGGTGTGGGTGTCTCATATGACTCAAGGCTACTCAGAGCAGTAAACATCAGACTTATTGCTTTCTCAAAGAATGGATGAGAACAAAGGTGCACAGGGAATATAAAATATTTATGGTTTATTTGTCTTTTCATAACCACTATATATGGGAGATGTACCTGTGGGAAAACTCCCCTTATCTTTGGCAGAGGCAGATGCCCTGGAGCATTTGCAGGCAGATTGCGCTCTGAGTGAAACATTTCAGGGAGCTGTGTGTGCACACATGGAGCTGAAGGAATGCTGGAAACACTCATATTTGGGTGTAGTGTCTCAAGTGAGACTCAGACTTTACAAATTTTTTCTGCTGCACTTACACTGCTCAGCAGTTTTAGCATTGACTCCAAGAGGAAATGAGAGAGAGGCTTGGTAAGCAACAGGCTCACCTCTCCTTGAAGGTATTTCTTCCTAATGCAGCAGATGCTGATTTGCTGTTGACTCTGTTATGCCTCTCCTCCACCTAAATAAGGGACTAGGGTTGCTATGTTTTCCAGGCCAGCAGTTTTCCCAAGTGCGCAGTTATGTTACACATACAAGAGTTAATTCCAAGTGGTTGTACTGTGGACAAAGTCTGGTTCCTTACAGATCATTTCAAGTGTTCCTGCACATCCTCCCACACATGATCATCCTTCTTGCTTCCTCACCATCTCAGCATCCACTGTCATGTAACTCTGGCCAGATTTCTGCTGTCTCACTTACTCTTTTCCTCATTTCTGTATATCATGTTTTCACTAATTAATCACTGCAGTGCTTCATCTTCCTCTCATGTCTCTATATTTTTGGCAGCTCAAGAGGCAACATATGCTCTGTCGGGTGCTGCCCAGCTTGCCAGTGTGCACGTGCTGTTCACACAGCAGAGTGATGCTTCCTGCAATGGAGGAGCTACCCTTTCCTCTCCTCCTTCAGGGCACTCTGTTAGCCCTCTTTACTCAACCAGTCACCTGCATTTTGTGATCCTTGAAGGAGTTAAGTATCTTTGAGACTTCTACTTCTTCAGCAGATTTGGTAAAAATAGCCTGACGGCTTCAGGAGACTTTGCGGGGCAGAGAGGCAGACAGAGGGACAGGCAGTCTCTATAATTGCACAACTCCAATTCCTTAGAAAATGGAGGTAAAAATTAATTACATTGGAAAATGGACTCAGTACCATCCCCTTTTGTCTGCCTACAGGGCTTCTTTTTGTCTCATCCTGAGTTTATATCACAAGGTCCGTATGGCAAGAAATGTATTTTTGTTTTCTGTTTTCTCCATTATAGTAAAAAAAAAAAAAAAAAAAGCAATAACAGAGAGAAATACAAAGGATTTTACTAGTTTCATTCTCTGTGGAAATTGCTTCTCACAAAATTGTTTTAAATGCCCCAGCACATGGAGCCAATGAACTCAAACTGCAATATGATTGAAAGTGCTGCAGGATGCCCCTTGATCTCTTCCCTAGCTGCTCTTTTTCCTCCTTCAATACCATGTTTTTTGCTGCTGTGACCTTCTGGCACTCAGCATGCCAGGTCTCCATCCCAAATCTGTTGTCATGGAGATTTAGACCAGTAGTCCTGAGACACAGTGTGCCTCTCTCAGCCATCCCAGTGACAATTCCTGAGAAAACCTGAAGCATGGTCCCCAGCGAGGCCTGCCTGCCACAAAAAGCCTGCCAGCAACACCAGAGCAGCACCTGGGGAGTGCAATGCAGGGAAACAAACTTTGAATTCTTAAAAATGCCAAGTTCTGTCCATATTTCCTTCAAATCTGCAAGCTAATCACAGGAGGTCACCTCTGGCTCTGCTGCTCCAGCATTAAGAGTTATAGTGAAATAATAAAGCAAAAAAGGTTGTGTTCACAACAATAACATCTCTAGGGGGGGGTCTGAAGAATATAAAGTTGTTGAAGCTGCCTTGATATGCAGTGTTGAGGGACATCATAAAGTAATGAGTCAATTTAACAGCTATATTTTCTTTCTTTTCAGTTTGAATGTTAGGATAAGTGATTGATATTAATGCTTGTTATGAGGAGGCCAGAAAGATGGAGATTAGCTCACATAGGAAGAAAAGGCAATATTAAATATCTGACCAAGATGAATAAATGAAAACTACTGAACACATATAGGAGTAAACTTGTTCTCAGTGGTTTGAAATATGGCAGGACATACATCAAATTTGCCTGTCTCAAGTAGCCTGTCAAATGAAAATTAAAATTTCTCTTTTTCAAAAGTAGTAGGCAAGAGTTTTGATGCTGGATCACCTTCTGATCCTTTGTTGAAGGTGTTCCCTGCTCCTTGCATGTTAATCTACTCCTCAAATCCATGAAGCTCATTATGCTCTGCTTGTAATCCAGCCCCTAGGCAACAGAGAATATCACTGAAATTTGGCACCTGCTAAAGCCAAAGTAAGCTAGAGCTGGGGAGTTTCCCAGAGCCTTTATTTCCATTTTTATGTGCTTTGAATACTGTTGTTACCCTTAGTTTGAACCCCATAAATGTGATATTTGGTGAGGGGACAGAAATAGATCTTACACAAGAAAGGGGCCAAGGGCTCAGCCAACTAACTGCATGGTGTTAGTTTGCGTTGGCCCTTGTAAAATTATCTGTCAAGATACTTGAATACCAAAGCTGCCCCAGGTGTAGCTGGGAAGTCCCCAAGCGAAGTCCCATCTCCTTGGTGTGAGCCCAGCAGGGTGGCAATGCTCTGCCTCAAGCTAGCTCTGAGTGTGGGAAGATATAAAGTCATGTCTGGCTGTTAATTCCAAGGGGTGGGGGGAGCTGGCGTGCTCTTTGTTCCGTGTGGAGCTTGTCAAGGGACTTCCCAAGTGTGCCTAACTTCCACGGCGGAGGCTGCAGGCAGAGTGCTGTGGCGGGCAGGGCCCATGCAGCAGACAGATGCACAGCTGAGGGCTGTGAAAGCACAGCAGAGCACACGTGAAAATGGTGCTGGCTGCTCGGGGCCAGGCCTGGCAGCGATGCTTGATTTTGCTTTGTCCACCCGACTGTGAGGCCAGCTGGTGCCTGCTGGGTTCAGGCAGAGGGAGGAGGTTCCAGTAGTGGCCCCTGGGGTATTGACTGCAAGGAAGACTGTATTTCTGTCACTCTATGAGTGTAGTGATCCAAGGGACTGTTCTACTGGGGAGATGGAGAGTTGTAGGTTTGTATCAGGCTAGTGTGGGTGCTCAGCAGCCCCCAGAGCTGCCCAGAGGCACTGGTGCAGTGTGGCCACCCAGCTACCCACTCTCCTATGTCTGTCTGCCTGTCAGTGTCCACTTGCAGCACACAGCCAGCCCTGCAGTATCCAGTGGCTTTCAGCCAGTGATATTTGGGCAGGTGGGCTGTTGAGAGGGTTTATTTCTGGGGCTGCAATGTGACCTGCTTCCTTGTGTGGCTGCAGTGCACAAGTGAACATCACCATGGGTTTCTGTTCATCAAACTGATTTTGCTTTCCCCCCTCTGCAGATTAAGGTGTGTTGATTCTGAAGGCTACTCCATCCTCTGTGGCCTTTCTTTGTCTACTGCTAGCAATGTTCCCATTGAGTTGCTGTCTGTGGGCTTGTGAAACCAGGGGTATTTGGCTCTCACCTCTTTGCCTCTTGCCTGGGGTAGTAGCAGCTCTCTCTTTCACTGTGTGACAAATGGCTGCTGAGATAAACCTATCTCCTCCCAGGGGCTACACAAAAGGTCCAGAGAATATGAGAGTAAGAAAATGCTGAGATTTCTCATCGAAATAAGTAACTAAATATGCAGCCTTTCAGGCATAGCTCCTGCCAATATGCATGTGTTGAGCTGTGTCAGTCTTTGGAGGATGGGAGATCACAGCTGCTGATACAAACACTCTTCCCGGTTTAAACTCTTAAAACTGCTCAGTCTGTTGCTGCTTTGCATTCAGAGGTGTGGAGAGAAACAGAGCTGGGTGTGTTACAGAAGACTTGTACTAGTAGGAGCCCTACCTGGAATGCAACAACCAAGGAAAATGTGAGCCCCAGGGAAGTGAACCTAGGCACCAATGGCAGATGCAGGCATAAGGAAGGGAGGGAGGGAGGCAGGGAAGGCAGGCAGGAAAGAAGGCAGGAAGGCAAGAAGGCAGGAAGGAAGGCAGGAAGGAAAGAAGGCAGGAAGGGAGGGCTGTAACATGGGAGCAAGCAAGGATGTAACAACCATGAAGTTACAATTTTGTGTGAACAGTGAATCAGTGGCTCTAGAGGAGGATTTACTTTTGCAAATTGCTTGGGCAAAGGCTGCCAGATGAGTACACACTGTTTCCTGACTCAGCTATGAAACAGTGCTATTGGCATAGAAGCATATGACCAAATGATCAGACTCACAGAATCACAGAATATGCCAAGTTGGCAGGGACCCAGAAGGATCATGAGATCCCAATCCTAGTCCTGCACAGGACCATCCCCAAAGGTCACACCATAAGCCCAAGAGTATTATCCAAACATTTCTTGAACACAGGCTTGGTGCTGTGACTACTTCCCTGGGGAGCCTGTTCAGTGCCCAACCCCTCTCTGGGAGAAGAACCTTTCTCTGCTATCCAACCTAAACCTCCCCTGACATAGTTTCAGGCCGTTCCTTTGGGTCCTGTCCCTGGTGACCACAGAGAAGAGATCAGTGCCTGCCTCTCCTCATCCCCTCACGAGGAAGTTGTAACTGCAATGAGGTCTCCCCTCAGCCTCCTCTTATCCAGGCTAAACAGACCAAGAGATCTCAACCACTCCTCATATGGCTTCTCCTCAAGGCCCTTCACCATCTTCATTGTTCTCCTTTGGACACTCTCTAATGGCTTAATACCTTTATTATATTGCAGTGCCCAAAACTGCCCACAATATTCCAGGTGAGGCCTCCGCAGCACAGAGCAGAGCGGGACGATCCCCTCCCTCAACTGGCTGGCAATGTTTTGCCTGATGCCCCCCAGAACATGGATGGCTCTCCTGGCTGCCAGGGCATTGCTGACTTATGTTCAGCTTGCCATCTACCAGACCCCCACATCCCTTTCCATGGCACTGCTTTCCAGGATCTCATTCCTCCGTCTGTCCGTACGTTCACAATTGCCCTGTCCCAGCAGTAGAATCTGATACTTCCTCTTATTGAACTTCATATGGTTGGTCGAAGTTTCTCTGCAGGGCCTCTCTACCTTTGANGCCTGATGCCCCCCAGAACATGGATGGCTCTCCTGGCTGCCAGGGCATTGCTGACTTATGTTCAGCTTGCCATCTACCAGACCCCCACATCCCTTTCCATGGCACTGCTTTCCAGGATCTCATTCCTCCGTCTGTCCGTACGTTCACAATTGCCCTGTCCCAGCAGTAGAATCTGATACTTCCTCTTATTGAACTTCATATGGTTGGTCGAAGTTTCTCTGCAGGGCCTCTCTACCTTTGAGGCTCCTCCCAGTTTTGTGTCATCTGTAAAGTGCTTAGTAGCGCTCCCAGTCCTGTGTCCAAGATTTAATGAAGATGTTGAAGAGCACAGGGTCCAAGATGGAGAACTGTGGAACCCCACTAGTGACAGGTCACCAGTCTGATGTGACCCCATTCATTGTTACCATCTGTGCTCGACCTGTGAGCCAATTTCTCACCCACCACATGATGCATTTATCCTGCTGTGTGTTTGGACATTTTGTCCAGAAGGATGTTGTGAGAGACAGTATCAAAAACTTTACTGAAATCTGAAAAGATTATATCACTGACTTCCCTTGATCAACTAGATAGGTTACCTTGTTATAAAAGGAAATCGAATTTGATAAGCAGGGCGCACGGACAAGTCTTCTGTACAGAGAAGTGCTTTAATTGAGGATCTGCCTCTGAACCTCTCTGCCTGGCTTCTTTTGTAAAATGTGATGTCCCTAATCCCATTGTCTACTTCATGAAGGCACTGTAACCTTGTATACACATTGCCTCCTACAGCCTGCCAGTCCCTTAGCACTTGTGTCCTTTGTCTTGGCCCCCTTCCAGGATACCTCCTCTTCTCCCTCTGCTAGGAGGCCACTTTGATGTCATCTTTCTGAATTAAAATGCATTCAGTTGCTATGTACTCGGAAAATAATACTGAATCAGGCACATTCTTCATGACTTTTTCTTGAATTTTATTTTTGGCACCAGGTTCCCAAAATGTCGTTCAAGTTCTGAACTCACCCTTTTGTAGACATCAGAATCATGTGAGTCACACTTTTAGGTCTCTCTTTTCTAATGATTTAAAACATTCTCCTTGCTTCCATATAAGTAGCAGAAAAACCTGCTTCCCTTTTCCTTGCTTGCTTGTTATTTTTTCTGTGCTTCCACCCACTGACTAGTAAGTGAGAACACTTCAATTGCATCTGCTTTTCCAACACAACTTTTTCTTCTCACCTTTGTAGGTAAAGCTCTCTCTCTCTACAAGGATATTAGTTTCTTTCTCTTTCTTTGCCATCTGTCTCCACATTACATTTGGAACCAGCTTGGCTGAAATAAAGGTTTGACATAAAGGAAATTGCCTTGCATTGCGCTGAGAATGCAATTGGACTTTCATAACACCACAGACCAACAGGGTGCAGTACCACACTGCACACTGCTCCTCACAGCCACAGCACGCACATCAGCTCATTATATGGGCAAAAAGTAATTTTCCAGTTACAAAACATGAAATTCATTTGGTTTTCCACATCTTAACATCTATTTCTCAAGCACATGCTAGCATTCTTACCTAAATACATTTGAGTTGTGCATAAATAAGAGAGGGCAGATGCAAAAATGGCTTTTTTTTGTAAAGCCACTTAAACACTTTTTACCTGTTCAGTCAAAACCCTCACAATCACCCATAGTGTGTTTCCCTGGTTTTGGAGTCTCAACAAATAGGCATAAGTCTTCAGATGAGATGTGCACATGCTGACTGCAAAGGGGATTTAAAGTGATCTCTTATAAATACTTAATATAGGGTAAAAGGAATATAAAGAAAAAGAATTGCTAAGCAGGAGAAAGAGAATAGTGTCTTACTTATGCATGGCAATTAAAGTCAGCCTGCATGTTTTTCCTCTAACACAGTACACTAATTTAGCTCATGGCTTGTCATTTCAATCTTCCAACTTGGCTAATATGGCTGCCTGAAAATTAGAGAAGTTGCAAGTACATGTCTGCCATTTGCATCATAAGGTTCTGGGAAGCAGGGTCTTAGGCATGAGTCCACCAAAGAGCAAAGAAAACCTGTCCTCTAAAGAAAGGCACTACTCTGTATTTATGGTTATGCTATAACCTGCTTGGCATGGCCAGATTCCTTAGTTTTCAGTCTGAAGGTATTTCAGTTTCCCTTCACGATGAGAGCAAACAGCCCAGCAAGCCTGTGTGTGAGCGATCTAGAATCTAGCTCACATGATTCTTTTGTCTTTCTTGTTTTCTTTCATCTTCCAAACTCTGAAGGCTAAAACTGCCTATAAATCCCCTGCAGGGATTTACAGAAATATCAGGAATTTGGGGGATTAATTTTTAAGAGGAACACTTGTTATTTCTGGGGCAAGCAGAGAGCCCTATGGCAGTGAGGGCATCAAGGCTGGTGCCCACCAACTACTACCTCTCAGAGTAGAACTCCTGACTGCACAGCCCATGTGGAGGAGGTCTTCCTACACTGTTTTATCAGCAGCTGGTGCATTTGGGTTGCATGCACATGCTGAAGTTCAGCCCTCCTTGCACAGCCCAAATCTGTCCCTGCTCGTACATACAGACAGGCTCGGGCAGCCAGCAGTGGGATGCAGCCATGCATGTACCACTGTAGTCAAAGCAAGCTGAAAACCAAATCCTGAGCAAACTGTCCTAAGTCTGTGGCTTTAGGCCTGGTTTTGGCAGAACCTGAATTGCATCTCCTTAGTGTGGAGTGAGTCCTAGTTGAGTATCTGTTGCTACTTTTAAACAACTCAAAGAATCCAACCTTCCTCAGCTATTTCCTTCATTTTTAGGTTATGCTAAGGAAATACTGTTTTAAGAACCTCTTAACAGAGAAGAAAAATGGTGATTGTTGCTAGCATTCTGAATTTCCTTCCTGGCTTCTGTGTGACAACACTTGGTAACAAGCAGAAGACAAAGGACAAGGAAGTGAGAGTTCAGTTCTTTGGATACAAGATCATCCTCAAGGAGAAATTACCTTTGTCTTTTTAATCTGGCTTCCTTTACTTCTCTAATTTATCTTCAGCTGCCCATTTGCTCAGTCCCTGTATGCTGCCTGAAGCAGAAAGAAGGCTTGTAAGAAGAGCTACTGTTGTCTCCTCCTGTATCTCCTGGGGTCCCTGACCTATCCTACCATTTTTTGCCCTCCTGTTAACATAGACTACAGTCTGCAAAACTTGCTGTAGGACCAAGAGGGGAAACAAAAACATTCTAGAAAAAAGCTTGTTAGACCCTGCTGTGTTTGCAGTGTTATGAAGTTTTTTTTATCAAGTTGATTGTGGACAGTGCAGGTGCGGGAAGCAGCAAGCACAGGCCAGACAGATATCAAAGGGAAGGAGTGGGGAGACCAAAATCTACAGGAAAAATTACCCATGGGGAGTTCTGATGACTGAGAAAGTTAAAATGAATAGAAGCCAAGCCTGTTTCTCTTATCTCTCACCCCTGCTCAGCAATCCCACAGGACTTGGCAGAGAAATGTGCCCAAAGATACGGACAAGACTATGGTGGTTCTGGGAAGAAGTGCTACAGAACACATCTGAGAGCATCAATGATGTCTTTGATGCTGAGTAAGTATTTAATTGAGGAAGATTGTCAGAACACGAAAATAGACTTAAAAGACTCTAAAAACCTTCTGAAAGCCTTTTTGTTGTTTCTAAAAAATGCTTTACCTTTTATCTTCAGTACTGTCAAACCAACCCTTCAGAAGATGTAATCATGGACTAAAAATGGATTAAAATGCTACTTAAAATCCATTCTGTTTTCTGTTATTTTTTTGCTTTGTTTCTGTCTTATTCAGTTGCATCCATGTTATATTTTCATGCTTTTTTTCCCCCAACACTAAGTGTAAAGTTACCTTTGCAAAAAAAAGCAGACTGGTGTTGGGTTTTTTTGTTGCAAAAAGCAGCAGCATTCAGAAAAGAGTGGAATATTGCAAAACTGGTGTTAAAGCCATGGAAGTTTATATTGCCTTGTCCCTCACCACAATGCATTTGTGCCTACACTGATGTGAGCTCCCTTTTGCCAGAGGTGAAAGGGATGGCCATCAGCAGGGAGTTGGCAGTAAGTTTTGCTGTTCTCATGTGAGTCCCCTGGGCTTTTAACCCAGCACAGACAACTGTACTCCTCAGAAAGACTATGCCTTCCAGCTTACTCATTTATCCCCAACAGTGCATTGAATTGCAAGATGAGACCCAGATAATGGCAAACATCAGCTTAAAAGTGCAGTTACATTTTTTTTTGTTATGTTGTTTTCTTGTGCTGTACCTCCAGGAAGCCCTGGCAGGTGTTCCCTGCCGCTGTGGGCTGCACTGCAAACTACTCTGATCTCCCCCTTTTTTTGCAAGATTCTGCTCAAAACCTGTCAAAATATGAACAGGCCATTAACAGCAGAATGTGACTGCAGGAACAATAAAAATTACGGGAGAGGGCAGGCAAATAACCTGCCTCTTTATTTTCTTCTTCTTCTTCTTTTTTAGTATTTTTCTATGTGGTTACTTGTAAGAAATTCATCCTTTTACATTGCTTAACCTTTGACTCCAGCCCAGTGGTTCTTCAGGGAGATGATTCCTTGATGCAAACTTGATTTATATACAAACAGTGCCTACAGCACTGACTTCTCCAGCCTGAAGGTTTGTTATGCAGGAACCCCTAATTCATGACACACTGTGCTGTATTCACTGATTCTCGCCTTTGTCAAGGTATGTCACTCACACTATATACTGAGTAACCTGAATAAAACATGGAAGAAATGTCTTGTCTTGAAAGCTATTTGCAGTGAAAATAAAATACACGAAACTAAGATGAGCTTGTCACTTCAGAAAGATGAATTCTGCAGTATTCTGGATTTCCTGCATGAATCATTTTGTGTGTCTGTGTGTTCCTCTTTTGATGATGACTTGGCAGAGCAGAAGGAATGAGTTGCACATATTTAAATCTTCTTTGAATTCTGCTCTGAGTTTCCATCAGCGTTACAGTGTGTGCAGTGTAGTTATTCAAGTGCCAGGGGGTTACATGGAGGATTGGATTGCTTCTTTGATTTTAAGCTTTTCCAAATGGCCTGTCCAGCATAAAGCAGTATTTGTGACAGCGGAGAAATGAAGAGATTATGGTCTCTTGGTTTATTCTAATGATAATTCCAGTGGTAAGAAATGATGCTGCATACATGAAAACTATGCTCTGTTGCCTTTGTGACCTTATCCATGACCATGGTTAACATACCTTATTTTACAAAGAAACTGGTCCACCCAGAAGAGCAGAACAGACAGGAAAGAACCAGATTTTTAAAGATACTATAATAGATTACTAGATCAGTTTTGTAATTGTTCACTCAAAGGGAAGATAGTTTGAAACCACCCCCGCAAACACTCAGCCATGTTTGAAACTAGCTATCACTGTCCTGCCTTCTGAAGGAACAGAAATGAGATTGGTCTATCTCTTGCTGCAGCCTGAGCAGACTGTTGATTGAATACACCTAAAACAGAGCTACTGTCTCTGAGCCTCTGTAGTTTTGACATGTTTATTTTGTTTGATTGTCTATGTATTTTTTCTGCCAAATTTCCAAAGGTATCTTTGTTGTACAGGGAAGTTTGCAGCAGCCTCAGTCACAGCACCTCGGGCAGGTTACCTCATGCATTGCCTTGTGTGTGCAGTCTTCTGCCCTGAGATTCATCTTTGAACTGATGGTGCTCCTGGGCTATGACCAGGAAGGAGTACATTTTCCTCCTAATCTTCAGAAAGTTCTCCCCTAGATATGAGATCTGGTGATTGCTACCTCTGTTGGGAGTTCTTGGTTTTGCACCCACCACCACTCATGGCAGTATCTTCCACTTTCCATGCAGTTTACAACTTCTGAAAATGTGCTACAAAATACATGCTAATTCCAAGGAAGTACACTTCTTGGAGTGTATACTAAAGGTGCATAGTCTACTAAAGGTGTATAGTCTTATTTAGATATCTGAAAACACAAGCAACTTAGCATAGAGCCATGGCAACCAGATTCAGATGGTGCCTCTCCACTGTGCTAGCTGGGAAGTGTCAGACTCCCCTTCTCATGGAGAAAACAAAGGAAAACTCAAAGCTGGGCTTGGCTTTGGGACAGCTCTGGGCAAGACGTTTTGTGCTCTGCATGGCAAAGCCCCTGACAGAGACTGGGATGGTGTCCAGCCTTTGGTGATACAAGGAGGATGACCTGGCTCAGGAAGCTGCTGGTGACAGGTGGCAGCACCGGGTGATCTGTCTGGGTTGGCCAGCAGCATGGTGTGGTACTGTCCAAAAGGGGATTTGGCTAAGGAAAGGGTTTGATTCCCTTTTCTTTTCCTGGTGTGGATGTACTACCTGAGATATGACATAGCCCTCCAAATGGGACATGTGTATTGCAGGACAAAGCTTAATTATAATTGTGTTCAAGAAAAAAAGTGCCTCCCTCTAACACTAATGCAAGCACTTGACTGCTCTGGGCTGTTACCTGAAGCATACATGGGCAAGGTATCTGTGTAGCACAGATATACATCACCATGTTTTTCCAACAGCTTACCTGATCAGTGTTCCACATTCAAGTTTCTGTAACTGCCTGTAGAGAATCTAATTTAGGCTTTTCTCTTTCAACCAGCTCAGCAAGGTTTCAGAGGTTTCTTAGGCATTATCAAGCTGGGATCCTATTTTTTAAGGAAAAAAAAAAAGTGTCTCTGTCTTTTTAAGGAAATTAGGTCCCAATTGCTGCACAGGTTTCCAAGGAATTTCCTTCTTTTAAAGAAGTAGATGATGCCCTAATAATACCTCTTACACTCAAAGAAACTGGAAACTGGCAAGCCCACTGCTGCCAGCAGGGACTGGGGTTGTAAGGGGTTTGAATGTGTCAGGAGGATGGAACAAATGAAGTGAGAGGGCAGAACTCTGTATGCTGGAGCTACAAATGTGGGGTTTTTTTTGTTGTTTTGTTTGTTTGTGGAGTTTTGTGGGGGCGTTGTTGTTGTTGTTGTTGGTTTTGGGTTTTTTTTTTGCTGATGCTCCCATGGCTCAGCATCCCTTTGAAGCAAGGACACAATGTTCAAAGGAAAAAAAAATGTTCAAATGAGACAGAGGTAGACAGTGGACCCAAACCTGAAAGGAAAACATCTTAGAAAAGGAAAAGCTGGCATGGAGCCTGTTTCCAACAGAAGGGTTTCACAAGCAGTCATCCAGGCCGCTCCTCTTGTTTTCCTGACTTGTTTCTTGCTTTGTAAAACTGGATTTACAAAACAGTAGTCTGCAAAAGGCTGTGCAGAGCCCCTAACTTGCATGTGTGATAGCTGGGCATACCAGATTTTCAGGATATTCACAGTAACTGAGGATTTAACTGAGCCCTGCTGTTGTACATGAACCTTTGAGTGCTCCCCTGGGCAGATGTCAGAGCTTTTTCTCATGTCTATGGATTATTTTGTGTCTCCAACCACACCAGGTTTAATATATGAATGATTTTTTTAAAGGGCTTGATGAGTTAAGGTTTAACCTCTGCCTCCCTGTCTGTAGGCAGAGATCAGAGGCGGTATTTTTGGAATGGCCCTAGCACAGCCTTGTACTGTGAGCAAAGGTTTAAAGTAAAGTTGGCACAAATTTATACAGACCTTACCTTGTCCTCTCCCTAACATGGAAATCTTTTTAATGTACAACACAGTTTTTATAGAATTATCTTTGTAACATGCAGGCATCATGCAAAAATTGGCCCAGCATGAAGAGTGTCAGCAAGACAATAGCACACCTGATAGCTCTTATGTGGAGATGACTTGGTGTTTCTTTACAGAATTGCCTTGTGCCAGAGATATGTACCTTCATAAGTTTTGAGTTGGAAAGGTTTCCAAATTAATAAAAATAAAAATAAAAATAAAATAAACCCAAACTATGGTCAAGTCAGAAAAAAATGTTTGTCTAAAGAGCCTAAAAATACAGCCATTGTTTCACAGCTCTCCTAGTAGAATAGCACAATTATTGGAAAGTAGCGAAGATTTTCCCTGCACAGATAATGGAAGCTTCATATAAGACCCCATGCGTTTCAATGAAATAGAAATTCTGGAGAGAAGATAAGAAATGATTTAATTCCTCATTCCCACTGGGTAACCATGGGTTTGCATTCAGATTCCTTTGCTCCTATTGAGCAATACTCATATTTGGAAGAGGCTATTCAGCATGCAGTTAGTAACAATGACAGAGCATTGTCCCATGTGAATGCAAATGAATGTGTACTGGAAATAGAAACTGGTTTTCAGTATAATATCCTAAAAACAATCACTGCAAGTAGACACCTAGTGAGCAAAAATGGCATGCAGGTGCTGCCTGATCCTGAAGGTATGCCTGAGATTCTCTCTCATGATAGTGTGCTGTTTCTTTCCCTCTTGCCCAAAGCTGATTATCATATACCTATAGTATGTATCTATTTACTGGTACTATATTTGAATATTTTAGCTTATTTAATTCAAAGATCTCAAAAAATGCAGTGGAATGATTAGCAATGCCTTTCATCCTCACAACTAGCACAGCTGTCTCACCATTCAGATTCACCCAAGCACAAGTGCTGGACCCATGAGGACAGCAGTGCTTGCCTTCCTCTTTGATGAACAGGCTTAACAACAAGTGCCTTAATGACTTCTAGGTAATTCTGGAGAACAACTTTCCTTACACAGGTATAGGTTTGCACTTGACTTAGCATTTAAGGATCAGACACTCATGTCACAGTTACACTCTCCTTCAAGTCCCTGCTTTAGATGAATCCAACAACTTCTGTAAACGTAAGAATGTAGACTTGGACTATCCTAGCAAATGTGATGGGAGTACATTAATAAAGTACTTCAGGGAGGGAAGGATGTGGCTTCTGAGAGTATTAACAAAGTATCATTTGATGCCAGCTGGAAAAGTATATAGAACCCTACAGTGAAGTAGCTGAGCCTAATTATAAATTGATGATAACTGCCCGTGGAGGATGAGAGAACACACCTACCCAATGCTCAAAAGAAGGAGCTGGGAGCTGATGTTGTCATATATTTTTTATATTACACCAGACCTAAGTGAAAGAAGAAAATATATTTGTGATATTTTGGCACTCTGCAAATATGTATGGATGTACTCCTGAAGCTCAGAGCCCAGGACCTAAATAAGATTAAGATGCAACAGAACAGAAGAGGGAAGCAGTAGTAAGAATGTAGTAGTGTTGTTTATATTAGTTAATGGAACATCAAGACTTCCAAATATTTTTTTTTAATAAGAACTTTAATGAATCATTAAACAGTCATCTCATCTAGTCCAAGTCTGGGCAATCACTGTCATACATATAGGGCACTTCTGGACTACAGTCTCCAGAGATCCTGTCTTTTACTTAAGAACATGACACCCATGACAGAACTCTTCAGCATACAGGAGTGCTTATGAATGCAGGATGAAGAACACTGACATAAAGTCACAGGACACTTGAAAGAAAAAAAAAAAAGGCTGCAAGTTAATATGCAGAAACAAATAGGAAAAAAAATCTTTTTTTTCCCCTTTAGTGTAGTGTTTTTCCCAACACTTGAAATACAATTAGTAAGCTCTCAAGAGAAGAGAACTTACTATTTTCTCTTTATGTTTGTTGGCTAATTTATCCCTTAATATAAAATACTGGCAATGTTGTACATATGGAAAACCTGATTAGGATAGGATAAGCTTCTTTGTGTTAAAAGAGGTGGCTGAACATCATTTATAGAAAAAGGCTTTTTAGGAAGATATCAATAGATTAGACTGATAAATAGATCAAACTCTCAAAATTTGCTCTGCAAGAAAACTTGCTGAGCAAATTGTTGCAATGAATGAAAGACAGTCATACTGATTCATGAAGATACCACCTTGGACTAGGAACTTCATTGTTCCCAGAGGGGATTCTTTAACACCTCATTGGATGCTGTGTTTGTAGGACTGAGGTCTACAGCGGCATGGTTTAGCCCCCTGGCCTAGGGTTTTAGTCCATCAACCTAGGAGCAAAGTGTGCTCTCTGCCCTCCCCCCTTGCCATGTGGTTCTTGAGCCCCAGTGAAAGGACCCAGAGACCACCCAGGTAGGAGAGGGACAAACAGAGAGAGTTTATTTGAAGACAAGGGGTTTTCTAGACCTTGGAGGGAGTTCTAAACCTCCAATGAGGGGCAAGAAGGGTGTCCGGCTCTGGGCCAATCGGGATGAGGGAATTTACATTCAGCTGGGAGAGGGTTTCAGGTAACAAGGTGTTGTAATTTCACCCCGCCCCTCAGCTCACGGTGGGGGGTTCTGGGAAGAAGATGCAGGGGGAAGGCAAAACACATTTTAAACAACATTAAACATATCAGTGTTCAAAACATTATCAGTGAAATTCTGAATTGATTCCCGCACTTTGTTTTCCTGTAAAGTGGCCAGTAAAGACAGCATATTGCTCTATATCATTGTATTAGCCTGCTTTTGCCCTTCTTTTTGCAGTTTTAGCTAATGCAACTGCATTTCTGTCTTCCTTTTCCTCCCCCCAGTCCTTTCACTACAATCCCAAGTGCTAATGCAGAAGTTGTGTGTGGCAAACTTCTGAGGCTGTAATAAACTGCCTTTCTAATGCAAAGGCACAAATATCATAAGAAATTTTCAATTCCCTTCAATTTCCCAGAGCAGCAAATGCAGCTGCTTGGCCTTGTATGCTCTTCTTAGATTGCCTGACCTGCGTTAAATTGCATTATGTTCAAGCAAGTTGGAGAGACTGTCTGATGTGTGTCCTCACAAAAATGAGATGAGTGGTCCATGAGGCTGTTGAAGAAAAAAGAACTAACAGTAGGGGATGTATGTGCTTGATTTACTAGTCTGAGAAAAAATACAAATATTCAATAAAAGCTTTCTCGAACCCTCAAATCGACTGACTGCTTTTAAGAAAACATTTTGAATAGTTAGAGAGAATAGAATTTATTCATGGGGAATTAATCACAATTATAAAATTGCTTAACTCTAAGAGGAGCTTGGATGGTGGCACAAACTCCAAATGGATCCTTCCACTAAGGCTACATTTGTGGTGAACCCCTACACGCTCTCTCTGCATTTACTGCCTGTGGAAACCACCTGACTAGGGGACAGTTCCACATCTTACCTTTTGAATATTGGCAAACAGTGAATGTGCACTGAAATTAATCTCCTGGAAGCCAGGAGATGCTTCCAGACCAATTATCAGATGTTTCAAACTTTCAGCTCCTGAATGCAATTGAGGTCCCTTTGGGAAAATGAGCAAAAGATACAATCATTAATGCATGGAAAATAATGAAGATCATCAGTGATTTAAAAATCACTTGAGCTCTTCTCACTTAACTGAACTTCTTGCAGAATTTCAGTTCAGTGACCCAGACTGATATCTCTATGAACATTTACTTCACTAAAAAAAAAAAAAAAAATTAAAAAAAGGCAATGTAGCAGGAATGGTGAGATGATGCACTGCACAGCTGGGTACAAAAGCTTTCAGCCTCACAGCCCTTCCTGTCTTTTCAGCTCAGCCATCTACCTACTGTAGTCCAAACGTAACTTTTACATGACAGAACAGACCTTTTCACAGAACCTGCTAACTCCTACTAACCAGAAATTGAGGCACACTTAGTCCCTTCCTTTCTTCTGGAAGTCCTAAATCTGTGATTTCCAGCCAGGTGCTTCGGTGGCTGCTTCCAAAGTGACTTCCAAAGAAAAGCAAATAAGTATCTGGCATGTGTGACTCTGTGTGTGCCACAAGTTTCTGAGGTATCTGTGCCTCCTGAAAAATAGGGTCGAATATTCCTCCTCTGTGCTCTTCCTGTAATCCCAGATGTTGACACATTTCAGTCTGTCTACTTTAGTCATAGTGGTTTTTCTCAGCTTGGATAGAACTTGCTCTGCATGCTAAGCAATGTTTGCTATCAAAACATCACATCTAATTTTTTCCTAGGAAATTTGTAGCATGTTCAATGGAACCAGCAGTTGTTTCTACATTTCTTTCAGTGTGTTAAGTGACAGTAATGGATGCAGAGCCTAAAGCAGTCAACTTTCTAAAGGTGAGGTAGTTTTCAATCTGTCACCACTGACAAAACCAATTTCAAGTAGGAACAGAAATGCTGCACGGAAAAGGACAGGAGAGACCTCAGCAGTTTGTTAATCTAATAATGGCTAACTTGTGGCAGTTGTATGCCTTTTCCTTCTGTAGCAATTACCTGAAGGACTTGAGGAAGTTAAACAGTATTGACACCAAAAAGCTGTCCCGAGCCCCAGGGTGATGCTTATTATCGCACGGTAACAGTGCTGTCACTGAGCTAGTGCTAAAGCCGGGCAGCTCCGGTCACTGCTCCGTGCCGCTGCTGGTCTGCACGGATGGACTGCTGCTCTACGCATCTGTAGAGGCTGCGGGGACCTTTAGGAGTAGCTCAGACAACTGTGTAGCAACTCATAGGTACCTGCCCTAGCCATGGAATACAGAGAACCCCAAGGTGCTCCCTGAGTTCTGTGCCTAGACCATGGGGCCAAGTACACAAAAACAAAGCCCAGTCAGCATAGGAATCAGGGATCCAGCAAAAGAGATGTTTGCATCCATGCTCTCTGGTGTGTAATTGCCTGAATGAAGGCTGAAGAAATTCCATCTAGGTGAGATATGGAGCTCACAGTCTCCCCTGGAAGTTGTTTTCATCTGGTTTTGAATTATTGAAAGGTGTTCATTGCCTGCTTTCATGCTGTGGGAGGAATTGCTATGTAAGAGCCTAGTTGGTGCAGATGTGCAGGGAGCGGGGATGTGGTCTGGCGTCTTCCTCTGTCTAAAACTGTTTCAAGCATCTTGTATACAGGCAGCCCCACCTTAAACCTTTTTAAGTCCTGTGGATGTTTTGCTGCAGAAGAGAAAGGCCAGTTGCAAGAACATGGCACCAAAACAGGCAGGGGTCTAAAGCCCCATTCTGAGGGCAGTCAGCCCAGTGGGGCAATCTCTGCTTCAGTGAATAGAATAAAATCCACAGATAGTCACTGGAGTAAAGACTAATCATGTGAACTGGGACCATTCTGCTTAACTCAGTTTTGAAGCACCCAAGTCCTTACTTGGAGTTAACCATGAAATTCAGAGATTTCACTGAAAATTATCTGTCCACATGTATGAACTTCCATATCAGTAGTCACTGGGCACGGTGAACTCAGTAAGGAGTGCTCTGGTTGTGTTTTTAGCTGGCACATTAGCTACTGCCCTCAAGGGAAAGGAGAGATTAAAGAAATGTGGGGCCTGACAGTGAACCATCTGCCTGCAACCCCCTACTTGACCTGCTGAGGCAGGGATAACAATGTGTGTTCTGCCTCGAAGTGGAGAAGGGTGAATATAAACAGTGTGCTCTTGGAAGAACTCAGAAGGATTTTTCATTCTTCTGGATCTCTTTGGATGATGGGGAGATCGTGACCTCCTACCAGCACAGGAAAAGGAGAATTTTGGACCAGGCAAGTTGCCAGTTACCTGCAGAGCAGGACAGAAGTGGTGTAACCCACCTACTGGGAACAGGAGGGGAGAAAACGGTGGCTTTCCTCCGTGTCTTTGGAAGCACTTATGTGGCTCTTTTTCATAAAAACACACACTGCTCAATAGAAAAACATCTTACAGTGTGACTTATTTGCAGTTCTTGGTTGCAAAAGTGAGCAACAGGAGTGAATACATTGGGTGACTGAATCTCACAGCTACTCCTGGAAACTCCCATTGAAATCAGGAGGAACCAAGGCTCCTCAAAATCTTTGAGGAGGTTTGAGACATCAGGACTCATTGGAGGGCGGGGGGGAGGGAAAATGTCTAGGAAGGATTCATTAGGGCTGGGTAGTTTCACCTCTCCTGTTCTGTATTGATCCCTGGTATTCAAGTATAAACAAATTACACTTACTTTGTAAATATGCCTTCTAATATTTCTGTGTTCTAAGGATTCTTAATTTCTCTCATTCCTGAAAACTGAATTTTAATTTCAGAAAACAAATAAATTCAATTTTTTGCAAGATTTATGATTATTCTGACAAAAAATGCATTTATTGGTATGCCTTTGACATTTTAGGAAATCCTGCATCTCAAGCTGTACCACCATTATATTGCTTCTGCCTTTTCTTAAATTTCAGTTTCCAGGTTTTAAGCCTCCGATCTTCCACACAAAGTGAGACAAAAATAAATAAAAAATAATTAATAAACCAAATCAATAGAATGAAAGGAGCTTAAGGGGACTTTAATTCAGTCACTGAAAATGAGATTTATTGGACCCCTTTTTAAACAGATGGCTGCCTTATCACTGTGTATCTCAGCTAAGACCAATTGCTATCTAAATTCAGAGGGGCAAGCAGTGACCAGTCTAAACACTTGGACAAAAATATCAAATTTCTCAAATGGCTATAGCCTTCTCAGAGGGAGACATAAAAATGCTGTAAATAAAAGGATGAAATACTAATTGATTCTTTGGAATTAGGAAAAAAAATTCCAGATTTCCTTTACTATTGGTGGCCACCAGAACATTAATTCACAGCCTGCTCAACAGATGACACCAGTCATCTGTTTATATTATGCTCAAATATTGCTGTCCAATAGATTAGTACATACTTTATCATTATTGATTTAATAAAAGCCCTTTTGCAAGGCAAGTAGTGTTAACTACTGCTTTTTATAGATCATCCCATGCACATGCAGAAAACATATTCTTTCTTTTTACTTTATGACTACAGAACACCAACAACATTTAGCAGGTCTAACTAGTTTCTCCTGTCTCTGCAAAGTCCTTAGTCTGCTTAGGGGGCATTCTGCATATGTTCTAAGATCTACTAAATCGTTAGCTTGAATAATATTGGAATAATATTTAGGCTCGCTTTTAGATGATGTACTGATATCTCATCCAGTTACATGGCTTCATCTGCAACTGCCCCTTCCACTTGATGCTTTGGTTTTCTCAGCTCTGATTTTGGCCAATGTTGTCCTGATACGTTGAGCTCTAGTATTTTTATTAAAATAGAAAATTTTTGGTAGTATTCTTGTTATCATCTTTCCTAATTTTTCCTTTCCAGCCTGTGCTGTCACTCTGGACGTCAGTGTAAGTTTCCACTTCACGTTCCAAGAGAGTTGTTCATCCCTCTGGTGATTTCTCCACAGCTTACTATCCAGTTTTCTTTTTCCTTTTGCTTTTAAGGTAGTACATGGGGCATAATTTTTACAGTTTCCTTTCTCTTAGTCCTAAACCCCTTTATTTCTTTTCAGGTTGCCTTTCAGCTGCTGACTTTGTCATCCCCTGGGAGCAGAACCAGAGTCTGAGATGACTTACTCTGCAGATGACTCTTGTGATCCTGCAAGGTAAGCCTGACTGAGAAGTGGGAGGTGCCCGGAGTAATGGGAGGTATGGTGGCAGAGGAAGAGATGAGGAATAAAACAGTGGGAACAAGAGAGAGCAGAGTCTCCGACTGCACTATTTTTAATGAGCACAAAGCCCAAAAGAAATTTAGTGGATAAACACTGTCACACATGTTAAGGAATTCTTTTTTTTCTTTCTTCTTTTTTTTTTTAATAGATGAAAACAAAACTAAAAAGCAGAAAATCTTTGCTTGACAGAATGCTGACATTCATTTTAGATATTGTGATCTTATCTAACCGGTTTCAAATCAGTCATGAAATACATTTAGACAACTTTGCCAGTGTCATCACAGTGTACTAGGAGGCAGCTGGAACTCCATGTCCTTGATCTTTAAAGATCCCTAGGGACAATCCAGCATGAATGGAGAAATGATCCACATTGTTCCACTGAAGCATGGATCCCAACATCAGGCTGCAGGCTGTAAGTGCTGCTTTCAGCTGTCTCTCTACCACACTTCGAGGGTGAAGGGTCACTGAGAGCACTCTGGGACTGCTGCAGGTGTAAACTGCCACCTGATGAAAGTATCTAAAAGATTTTTTTCAGCCCAAATGTAATGGGTCAAATATAAAATGGGTCATACAGAAGATATCAGGGGTTATTTTGTTAAAGATTTTTGAATGGATTCCCCATATCCTCTGTGCAAGAAAAAGTGAAAGAAATGAAGGATCAGGCTTCAAGTTGAGTGGGTTTTTTTTCATACTTTATGTCTACAGAAAGAGTATCAGCCTTACTAAGTGATCAGTCCTTGCACGGATTGCTTACCTGAAATGTAGCCTGTTTGTCTAAGTGCTTCAATGCAAATTAAAACACTCGGGCCTCTGATTCAGATGAGAGTATGAACAAAAGTACCATCCCAGTAATCTCAAAGAAAATCTCATCCAAGTATCAGCTCCAACAGCAAAAAATGTCCTGCTTTAGTCAGAAACTTTCCTACACTGAAGCAAAGGCAAGGTACATGCAGTAATACTTAGGGGAATCCTGAGAAATCGTATTATATACATCACATGTGTATACTGCATGAGGAAAATATTAAGCTTTTACTTGATAAGTCCTTAGAGAGGTGGGACTTTAAATAGAGACTGTTTATATAGCAATGGAACAAGTAAATGAACCAAGGGATGCACAATATTTTGCAATATATTTTTCTCTTTTAATCTCAGCAAACTCATAGGTTTATACATTTCAAGGCTAGAGCAGAGTAGCATGAACTTCTTCTCTAATTGTGAGAACCATGGCTACTCTATGCTATGCAGTGATTTTTTTCTTACAGAAAAATAATTTTCCTTAGTATGAAGCTGAACAGTTGGAAGATCTGTAATGTGACTGAAAGCAGAGGATCTTGTACAAAATATTCATTCTCTAGTTGAAAACCTCCGGTGAGGGCACATCAAACATATTCTGAACATCTGATTCAGAAGTTAACCCTTCTTTTTAAAAAGTGTCATTTTCAAAATGCTTTTGTTTCCTTATGGGAATGTAACCCCAAAATTAAGTTTCTTCTTGCATGAGTAACTCTTTTGACTGTGATTGGTCTAGTCATGTTTTGGACTAAATATTTTAAAGATGAAAGCCTGACTAATGCAGATAAGCTGCATGCATACATTGGAATGCTATCTTCTATGTGCCTTTTCTCCTGCCAGTTATCCTATAATCACAGAGTTGCTGTTTAGGAAACTGAGGCAAAGGAAAGTAACAATTTTTTTCAAAGGATGCATGACAAGTCACTGTCTGTAGAAACACAGGAGGCTGGCATTGCCACACATTGAGGATCCTTCTTCACAAATGCTAAGCTCCATCCTTCCATATTTGTTCTTTATTTCATCTATATTCAAACAAAAATATCAGTTTACTAAAACAGGTCAAATATTTGTGAAGATTCATAACAGTATTTCCATAAGTGAAGACAGATATGCATCAGAAAATAACAAAACGACCTCAATACAATTGGAAGTTTTAAGCTAAAACCACCTAAAGGTTAAAGCAGTGTTCAGCTCTGCCAAGCTGTGCAGGCAGTTTACAAAGACAGTCTCTCTAATGAGCAACTAGAGTAACTTTTGCATTATTTATTCCTAAATTGTTGTGATATTTCCAGAGACCACAGAAACAAAGTCTCCCAACACTCACTGAAGCTGTGGCTGTAATTATTCTGAGGGAGTTCACAATATCCTCATGTGATGTGATGTGACACACAAGTGCATTGTATGACCCCCTCAGAATTTGAAATTTTGAAGCATTTCTTTATACCAAAGAATCACATTTGTAGCTTATCACTGTTCACGTGCTGAGCAGCAATACTAGACGTCTGTCACTGGCACTTCCTTAGGGTGAGCTGAATGACTCTAGGATCCACAGGTTACATTTCCTGATTATAATGGAAGGTTAGACATCAGACTCATGTAATCTACACACAGTCAGCTTTTCAGTCTCAGGCTGGTAGACCAGATGGAGAGAACTGTGTTCCAAGGAACATTTGTGGAAGAAAAATACTTTTATTTCTTCCTAAATTTATTAAAACACAACTGATATGTTTTTACTTGTAAATATCCTAAATCCCCCTGCTTTTCTTATGGAGAAAGTGAATTTGTTAGGGATGTAAAGTATCAAATGTGAGTTCAAATATGGGGTTACGTGGAAATCTTTAAAAGAGTTACCTTGTCTGTATCATCATGAGCAAGAGTTTGGCAAAAGTTGCAAAATCAAATTCAAGAAGCAACTGAAAATTTCTCTGGTGAAACAAGTCAAATTGAGCATGGCTTAGTAGCAGAAAACTTCCAATAGAAAGTGGGAAAAAACCCACTAGGAAGAACAGCTCATTCAGTGCTCATGGAGAAAAGAAATTAATTTTACATTTAACCATTGCTGATTTTAATGAGTATCATGTGGAAGCAATAATTCAGTCTAGGGTTACAAATTACCTGTTGCATGTGACAGTTATTATCTAACCAAGTTTGACATACCTAGCTAGGAGGAAATATTATTTTAAGAAATGTGCATTTGACTCAAACTAGTGCAGATTTTTTCATACCAATTAGCAGCATCCATTCTCCTGATCTGACTCTCTCAAGAACATTTGCCAACCCAACTCTTCCACTCCGTGACTTAGAATTATATTTTTGTTGTAATGCTTCCAAAAATGCTCTTTTGTTAGAACACCATATTTGCTCTTTTATCAGCTGAGCCTATACACTGTATACAGTCATTACCATGTCCCCTACTTGTGACAAAAAGGTAACTTCAGTTTTAAAAACAGATCAGAGGACAAAAATGCCTAGGGAATATTGCAGGCGTTACATGAACAAACAAGTACATTCCAGCAAAATGTCAATTAGAAGCATCATTGTGCCAATGAAAATGCTCAGTTCTTACTCTAGAAACCGTACCCAACTCTCTCTGTGAACCTACTAGGAGTTAAACCTACTTTGTTGCCTGCTGTTCATATCTGAATACCAAGCTCAGCCCTAATCTGATTCCTCATGTTTCTTATATTTTCTGAAGCCTAAGGATTTTAGTGTATTTTGAGGGTGGGCACCAGGGGACATGGGTACTACAGGTTGGTTTTTAGATATCATATATGCTAATTATTGGAAGTTATAGAAACTGTAACATCACTGAACCAAGTGTGCACGTACTTCGGGGGTGCACCTGGAAGCTTCCAAATAAAGGTATTTTTCTGTCTCCACTAATGTTCTTCTGAGTACCTGTTTTCCAGGCATCATTTCAATGGACAGTTATACACTGCTGATAAATTTTTCTTAAGTACCTTTTCCTCTTAACTTGAAACAGACAACCAATCCATGTTATTTATACAATTTCTCTTTAGACATTCTCTTAATTGTACACAGATAAATTGCTATTTCAAAATGCTGTTAGACCCAGGAACAGCAGTTGTTTCATATTGCTGACATTGTTTCCATTTTGTAGGAATGTGAGTGACTCAGCATCACATTCTTTATGATTAGGAAATGTTTCATAATTTCATTTTATGATATATCAGTAAAACTTTATCTTTCCCTTATTGTGCCCTTCTGAGATGGGCTTGCCATAAAACCTATTTGTGTGCTGCTGCCATAATTCTCTTGCTGATTTTCCCACTGCTCAACACACATTGTTAATTGTAAACCCCATTAACTCTTACTCTCACCTCAGCTAAGAATCTGTCTGAAAAGCAAAGACTGGAATCAATTTCTAAGTCAGGAAGAAAATAAATGCTTGGGAAAAAATTACTTTAAAGGGGAAAAAAAGCAGCAACAGCTCTTGCAATTACTGTACGAAATCAAGAATATTACAAATGCAAGGAGTACAGCCTATATCTAAGATATTCAGATATTCTAGTTCAAAAATACTGAGGTTGTCCACCCTAAATTTTTGTATCAGTGCAAACATATGACTACACTTATCCCCTTTTATGTCTGTTTTCTCAGCATCTGCTGAACTACTTCTATCCCATTTCCTCTTGACAGAGCCAGATATTGTGTCCCTGTTTCACCATACAGTTATGTGGCTGATCTGTCTCACTCAGAACATCTTCATTATTCTGTTCTTCTTCAGAAGAACACCTGAGTCCAAAAGAAACTAAGGGGAAGCAAAGAGAGGTGCTGGAGGGCGGTATGTAATGGCAGGAGAAAACTAGTTCAGTGCAAATGAAAAGAAACTGATGGAAATAGATTGTAGGGTGAATTACGCTTAGCGGAACATGGGTAAAGATGTTCACTTTAGCCCCTTCTCCCAGGGACTGCTTCATAATTCTCAGCCACCCTATAAAGACAAACAACAACTCTCACTGACAGCAATGCATTTCAGGTAAAGAGGGTTACGCAAAGGCAAAGCGATGACTTTGAGTCTTCTCAGGCAGGGAAGGCCACTGAACTGAGACTCCCATATCTTCAGCGAGTCCTCTAACGCTGACCTACAGAAGAAAAAAGTATGTACTGCAAGTTTTGAAAGCAGTTATACCTCATATGGAAAGCTAAACTTGAATTCTGCAACTACTTAAGATTTCAGATGCAAGAGGCAGGAATACTTGGTTTGGTTCACCCTAGCAGGGCCTAGGCTCTGAGCACCTTTGCCCTATCAAGTCTGAACTGCTTTCTGGACATGCTGAAGACTTTCTGTTAATTTGGGAACTTTAAAGTTCAGTATTAATGGAAATATGGTAACTTTTCTGGGCTTAAGATTTTGAGAATTTAATTTGGATTAATGGATTTAATGTGTCTGCAATCCCCTAAGTAATTCTTTTACATGTCAGTTCATGACCATACACAAGAGGTCTACTTCAAATTCTTTGGATTTTTGATGGAACCATTATTGCAATTGTTCCTACCCTTTTTTAGGCTTTAGATTGGCAACTTTCAATTCAGTCAGGTATCCATGGGCCAGACAGAGCTTTAGTGATGTTTCTGAGCTAGTTTTCAGAGCAGGCACAATATATTTTATATGTTGATGATAAGTAGAGATATACAGATCTGTTTCCACTTTGCAGAAGGTCTAAGGTTAAAAATATCAGAATTTGCTTTATTTAACAGACCAAGAATTAAATTTTCCATTTGCTCCCTAACAGCAATAACACATATTCACTCATTGGCTCATATATTAAGACACATTGTCTAAATTGTTCATGTCTTTCACAAGACAGCCTTAAAATAGAACTCTGATTCTGATTTATTCAGAAAAAAAATTTAAAATAATAAAAATTTGTAAATGATACTAACAGTCTTTGAAGAGCGAAGCAGAAAATCCAGCACCGAATTTAAAATAAAGCTAAAATTTAAGGGAAGATAAACCAACAAAGTTAACACTTCAATTTTATTTAGCATTCACTTTCTAATATTTGTCCAGTGATAATAATATCTATGAGTTAAACTGTATTCCGATATTAGTGAAAGAACATTTCCTTTGTTTTGTCTTGCACAAGAAGCACTAAAGGTCAGCAATAGGACTTCAAAATTTCTCCTGACTCTTGTTCTCTTTACACAGGAGCTGGTTTAAAACACTGCTCTGTTTGAGAGCTTTTAGACTGGATATATCTTCGCTTATAACGGGGACTTCTTCACTTTGATCCTCAGTTACCAGATCTTCACTGTCTGATAGTGTACACAGGAGTGTATCATTTTCATAGGTAGGAAAATAATATCTGAAAACAAGAAGACATAATTACTAGATAGTCACATTTTGTTTGAGAGGTTGAAATTAGATTTTTAAATGAGATTAGAATTTTAAAAAAGGAAAAATGAACAAATCTGGTTGTCTGGAATGACAGCAAGCAGCACACCCAAAAGATCAACATGTACATACAGTGTAGAAGAGTTACAGAGAAGAGCTAACATCAGACAAACCCTTCATCTTTTCACCCATTTGTTGTCACAGCTGAGACGGCAGATCCAGATTTGTCCCATAACAAATGCTGAACTGAGGTGTTTGAATTAGAACACTCCCTGTGCTCTACCACCCACCATCACCTGGACCTATACAGCCAACTTAGATCCTGAACCAGTGTTTAGTTATGCTCTCTGTTTTCTGTGGATAAAACTGTGGGTAAACAACTAACTTGTTTTGATGCCTAAAGTTAGGTAGATATCATGTATGTAACTACATCAGACATGCAAAAGAAGGGGTTTGATTTGGTTCTAAAACACTTTTGCAACAACAAACTTCTCTAGTGTACTGACTTTAAAGTGCAGATCCCACATATGGTGACAGTGCATCCTGCATGTAACTACAAGAGCGGTATCCCATGTTCATTTTAGCTTCAGACTGTACAGAGATTTCTGAGTAGTTTTGAGACCAGTTATTATTTTATCTGGGACAGTAAAGCTGGGGAGCTCAGGGCACTGTTGTACTGGCAAAACACGGAATTTTCAACTTACTGTTTCACAGATATTGTCAAGTAAAAGTATAAATGTTGGAAGAAACATGTTTGCCCTTACTGTGGCTGATCCCATGTAGACCTGGCTGGCAGGAATGCAACGTGTTTGGTCTCTTCCATATGACTTATCAATCCTCCTTTGGACTGAAATTTCTCCTGGCAGTTGTAACAACGACAATGATGGATTTCTCTTCTGATGAAATTCACTAGCTTTACTTGCTGATAAAAGTTCAGACCTGGGAGACATAGTAGCAAATAAGCACTTCAGAAACATAAGACTTAATTTAAAAATGCTTTCTTGGATTAAGTATAAAGATTGATAGGAGTTTACTGAAGGCCAGCACTGCCTGAATGCTGTAACTGAGCAGATTAACTGAACGATGTTTTTTCCTAGGTGCCGAGAAACTTTCCCTTCTTTCAGTGTAAAAACTGTAAACACTTTGCTTCCTCTCAGTCAAAATCTCTAAGCTTAGTGACAGAGCTCCAGGAGGAGGCAAGCAAGTTGAGGAATATCAGGGACTGAGAAAAAGACTGACTACTGGAGCTGTATCCTGCCCTCCCTGGGGCAGGTCCAGTTGGCAGAGAGGACACATGATATGGAGGATTCCTTGCCTTCCCTCTGCCTTCCTGAGCACAGTGACTTAAGGGACAGGGGATAATGGCAACAAGTCCCTGTCCTATGCATCAGGGACACCTCCTCTGTGACGGCCTCACCTCCACAGGTGCCCCAGCATAACAGGTGTGAGCCTCTGCAAGTGGAACCCAACAATGAGGAGGATGATGGTTCATCCAGCATGGAGGTGTCACCGGGGTCAAGTCAGCCTATGCCTTGTATCAAAGCCACTTCCATAAAGAAAAAAAGACATGTCATTGTAATAGGAAACTCCCTTCTGGAGGGAACAGAAGGCCCAATATGCCTACCAGACTCACTTCTTGGGGAAGTCTGTTGCCTACTTGTGGCCTGGGTTAAAGGTGTGATGAGGAAGCTTCCTGCCCTCGTGGGTAATTACTCATTATTGGTTTGCAGGGGGGCAGTGATGAAGTCCAAAGGCAAACCAGAGAGACTTCAGGGCCTTGAGATGATTGGTTAAGGGACCAGGAGCACAAACACTGTTCTCCTCTGTCTTTCCAGTTGCAGGGAACAATGAGGGAAGAAACAAGAAGAGCCAGCAGATAGGTATCTGGCTCTGAGCCCAGTGTCACTGGCAGAATTTGGGAGTTTTGATCATGGATTGGTCAACATAACCCCACGCCTGCTGGCGACAGGTCTCTCAAAGCGGGAAAAGAGTCTTTGCACAAGAGTTAGTAGGACTCATTCAGACAGCTTTGATCTAGACTTGAAGAGGGAAAGGGATAAAACTAGGCTTGCCTGGGGCAGGATGCCAGTGTGTGAAGTTCAACAAGGTGAAGTGCACTTGGGTCCTGCACTTGGGACACACAATCCCATGCTGTGTCAGAAGCTTGGGGAAGCTGTCTGATGGAAAATGACCTACAGGTCTTGGTTGACAGCCACCTGTCCATGAGCCAGCAATGTGCCCAGGTGGCCAAGAAGGCCAATGGCATCCTGGCTTGTATCAGAAATAGTGCAGCCAGCAGGACCTGGGAAATGATTGTCTCTCTGTTTTGCTTGGAGAAAAGGAGACTCAAGGGTGACCTCATCAGTCTCTACAACTACCTGAAAGGAGGTTGTAGCCAGGTGGGGTTGGTCTCCCAGGTAACAAGCAATAGAGGGAGGTTCAGGTTCGATATTAGGAAAAATTTCTTCACTGAAAGGCTTGTCAAACACTGGAACAGGCTGCTCAGTGAAGAGGGTGAGTCACCATCCTGGATGTATTTAAAAGATGTGTGGATGTGGCACTTAGGGACATGATTTAGTGGTGGACTTTGGCAGTGATGACTTAACGGTTGGACATGATGATCTTAAAGGTCTTTGTCAACCTAAATGATTCTGTTCTACAGCAGAAAGCAAACACTGGCCAAACAAAGCTTAGAGTACAGCTTTCTAAGTTGCAAGCAAGAATTAACAGGCATAATAATAATAATAATAATAATAATAATAATAATAATAATAATAATAATAATA
>VXAU01004990.1:343543-391108 GCA_013399695.1 Formicarius rufipectus | reverse complement strand
TAATAATAATAATAATAATAATAATAATTCCAGGGCTCCAGGAGCCAGACCTGGCACTCATAGAGTAGGTATTTGTAGAAATCACTTTGCAAAAGAATCCAATGGTTCTAACGAAAACAGCACACATCCTTGGCACTAACAACAGTTCCAGAAAAATAGTGTCCTTGGCTTGTTTTCGTAAACTGGCAGAAACAGTTTCCATAATGGAAAAGTTAAATACCCGAACAAAAATAAAACCAATGAAGTTGTTTTCCTTTATTCTTATGATGTGGTTTTCCCCACACTAGTGGCAAATGCTGACAATTACAACACCTCTTACTCACCATGCTCTGACTTTATTTTAGGAAAGTCAAATCCATGTGATTTCTGGAGGGGAAAAAAAAGAAAAGAAAAACATATCTATTTGCACCACTTCTACTATTTCAAGTTAAAAACAACTTAGTTTTTTATAGACTGACACAGACATATGCACATAGGAACACAAGCACTAATACATGAAACAAATCCCCAAAGTTCTGTTTAATCAGAAACTTTAATATTCTGTTAAACTGCAATGCTCCTGTTAAATAGTTTATTAAAACTGAAACACAGATGCTAACCATTAAATATATTAAATCATCGAGCCACTATGATATTTAAGATGCTACTTCTTTACTGTTTGTAGCAATATGTACATTCGCAAGTTATAGCTAGTCACAGTCTTAATGTAAAACTTGATTTCTCTGCATATTTTAGAGAATAGATGCTGGAGAGACATGCAGTACTTTAGTTCTGTACTGAAGAGGGCATTCTAATGCAGCAGCTGATTTGATCTTAACAAAGATGTTACAAACCAAATTTTTAATTCCAAAGTGATAAAAAATGTTATTTAAAACAAGACTCACCTGCATGTGAAGATACAGTTTTTCTGTGGTGTCTGCTTGTTGTTCACAGAACAGGCAAACTGCACATACAGGATGCTCTTCCCAGTCAGACCAGTCTCTTATGAATAGAAGTCAAAATTTTTGTTTAATTGTGGAGAATGGAAGAGACATTTTGTAAAAGGGCACTTAGATTCTGCAGTTACAGCTAAAGAAAGAAATCCAGGGAAACTGAATACTTGAAAGGGGTGGAAGAAATAACGTGGATTTATAGCTGGATATATGATTATGATCTGGTTTACAATCTAAAAAATTTGAGAAAAACTGAGTAGTTACTGTTGGGTAATTCCTGTGCAGACAGTCATTAAGTCCTACTTGAAATTGTTTGCACTAACAAACAGGATTTTAACTTTAATTTCTATCCAGTTGAAAAAGGTCATCAAATATTTCTTTCAGTGCATATTTCTATAAGGTCTTTTAAAATGATTTTGTACCTTTCCAATCTTTCAATACACCAGCCAAAGTCATAATCATCAGGCAGAGCTTACTCTGTTATTTACTTATTAAATATTAATTATTCCTAAGACACTCATTAGTGCTACATTTAGACATGCACACAGAGAATACTTTACCAACACCTCCCTTTAAAGCCCTAGTACTGTTGAAATATTACTGCAACCAATAAAGCAAGTAAAGTTAAGCTCAAGTCACAAAGAGAACCAGGAAGATTGGACACCTTGATATCCATAAATTATTTCCTGCTTATTCCATTTTCTACAGCCAAGGAAACCACCTCTGCAGTGATCTGAGAGCCTGGACCACAGAATAATGCAGAGTAGGTGGATGTTGCCCTCAGTCAGCACTGCTGAAAAGCTTCATTTGAAATCTTGCTTTAATCTCTAGTTATTACCTTTTTATCAGATTTTTTCATACATTTTTTGACTCATGCTGACATTTTTGATGCTTACTCCTGATCCTTAAATTTGAGCAAAAGCTGTTCAGCTGTTTTTTGGTACAAAAGTGAAAAAAAATCCACTTTGTCTACATTATTACAACTCCAGAAGGCTTTTGCTTGAGCTAAAGCCAAATGAAAAATAGGCTTGTGGTTGAAATATGAAGTTTACAGCCCTCATTGCTGAGAAGTAATTTTAATGAGAACAATTTGGAATTGATTTGATTGGCTTAGATGAATTTTAACTGTGTACTAACTATGGACAACATTTTCTGTGTAACTACTTTCAAAAATAATGGTCACATAAGTAACTCTTACTCTTCCAGGTTATCTAGTAATTCCCGATCGTCCTCTGACTGCACTTCCTCCCAAGACTTTCCAAATTCCTGGCAAGAAAAAAGAAAGGAAAAAAAAATATTTCCTGATTCACATCACATTTTGTCAATCAACAGAAAAAACACCTCATAAGTCACAATATCTCATTTTTGAATCACTTCAGTATTGCTGCGAGTTAAAGGTAGTCATACAACACTGCTTTCGTGTTAATTTTTAAAACAATAATTATTTTTGTCTTTTAATGAGACATTCCCCACCCTATTTCTTGGAAGAAGATGATTTGTCACAGAGGTCTCAGGAACACCAGAGTGCTGCAACACTGCCAAGATGTTCCTGAGGTAGATATGCTATCACAGTCTCAAGTTTGCTCTCACACTTGCTCAATCCAGTCTGCCTACCTTGCTCTTCATGCAGCTTATGCTGCTCCATGCAGCTGTCACACCTGAGACTTCAGCTGGCACAGCTTCACCAGTCAGGGCTTCTACTTGTTCAAGGCTATGTCAGTGAAAACACATGGTGTAAACTTGGCTTCGGAGTACTCCAGAGAGGCAGCGTGAGCCAGGGCACAAACCTCTGAGCTAGACTCCAGTTTGTCTTCCATCCTCTCCTTGTGAACATAAACACATCTATTCATGGTGTTTTGTTCTTCCTTTTACTTTTTGTGCTGTTTATTTATATCTTCAAGACCTGCACAAAGTACATGACTACACATTTGTGCAGCATTCAGCACAATAGCGAGCGCTCTCAGCATGACTGAGATATAAATAACAGGCAATAAAAAGCTGAAACGCTCTACTGAAATACCAGCAGTGATCTTCAGCTAGTGTTTTTTTTTCCTTGGATTCTTCTTATCTTTAAAAATACACCCAAGTAAACTAACCAGTAATCAGAATAGTATTTTTGAACTCATATTTCTGATGGCTGTGAAGGATTCACAAAGATCATAGTTATGATCTTGTCCCCATAAAAAAAAATAAGGTAGCTAATAAAAAGGTAATAATTAATTTTATTCAAATAATCTTTCTAATAAATATATTTAATAACATCCTACAAGTAACAAGTAGTATTATTGCCTTTACAGTTGTTTGGAAAAAGAAGGAAAAGAGATCAATTTTCTAAAAATTTAATGAGAACTTTTAAAGTTGTTAGTGTCTATCAGGAAAATGATAAACAATTGTCTCTAGACAGCTCTAAACCTAGTATCATCATAGATTACAGAATGAAAATTCTGTAATTAATGCAGTGATGCTACATGGTAGTGTATAAACTCTCTGAGTCAGAGGGGAGACTCATTAATGTCACCATTACTGTGAGATAACGTGAAGCCATTAACACCTCTCACCACATGTTCTCCCAGCTGCATACTAGTTTCCTATGTCTGCTAATGTTAACACCTTAATGAGCAGATAGTGGCTCAGAATCACTGCAAAATGAAGACAGATGCTCACAGTTTTTCCCCTTACCAGCTTGAGGTATATGAGCACAAAAGGCCATGTTCAAAACAACGGCCAGTGTTGAGCTTCACCTTTCAATTAAAGGTGAAAGGGAAAAGCCACGCACCAACTTTTTTATTGCCCCTGTTTAGTTTTGGCGTTTCTGTGAAGGCGGCAGAGAGTGATCTTGTAAGAGGTGTCTGTTTCCCTCCTCTATTTATATTCAGAGAAAAAAAAAAAAAAAGAGAAAGGAAAAAGCTAACCAGGTCTTGTATCACTGGAAAATTACATGGCGAATGGATAACTAGGGACATTGTGATGAAAGTGGCAAGAGACTGAAACTGAGCAATTGGGTGGGAAAGGGCTCTTTGAAACATTCTTAGAACTCTTTCAGGATTAAAAAAATTTTTTCTTTTTTTTTTTTTAACAATTTTCCAGTTCTACAGCTTGATGGGCATCTGAGACCAAGAGTGCCTTTGTTTAGTATTCAGTTTTCTCTGTTCTTTCATCCAAGATGCAAGAGCTCCAAGCCATCATCTCTTGAGATTCTCAAGAAATTCTTAACAAAACCAATAGTTCAAACAGAAGAAAATGCATAATTAAAAAAAAAAAAAGGCCTTGCAATATATAAAAATGCCCAACTTTATCTTTTAAATACTTACTGTGTACGATGATCCTATAGAAAAGTGAGCCAAGCATGCAAATGTGTGTGGTTTGATTATATTCTCTTATAAAATGAGCTCTAAATGCACAGAAATTAAATGTCTCACTGACAATTTACCTTCTCAACTTGAGTGCAATTTTAGAGGTTCTACAGGGAGAAAGTCTGTGTGCCTCACTGAGACAACATACCTCAGCTTGGAAAGAAGTGCTGAGATAGGTGAAACTAGAAACAACAGCTGGTATCTCAGGCAGTTTTTCCTAAAGAGCAGTTGCTGAACTACATGCAAATACAGCTCCAGGCCTGTGGAGCTCAGAAACTCCAAAGAGATGCTGCTTTCCCCTGCTAATTTCCTCTCATTCTTCTCACCTGTCTTGCTGTGATCATCTGAGTTGTTTTATATTGCTGCAGGACTTGAGATGGTCTATCAGTTAGAAGAGCTAGTCTTGTCCCCACACAGTTAATACACATTGGATGAATTTCAATATGAAGCATTCTCCCACTTGAGGGATTTTATTAAGTCTTGAACTAATACCAGCTGATGATGGGTTTCCCTCCACTATTTTACAACATACTAAATCATAACAGGCTAAATATAAGTAGTAACCCACATAATACCACATTCTTCCCCAGCTCCCAACAGATAATAACCATGGTCTTGGGCTTGGCAATATGGAGAAAATATATTTTTATCTTGAGAAAAAGTAAAGGCTTTATGAAACAAATTTTCTAGTAAGTCATAGGTACCTAGCTTAGTCATAAGTGCATTCATTATAGCTATGTTGTATACCACAGATACGTGCCATTAGTCAATTTGAAAATAGACATCCATGCTACCTACAAAGGATATTCTGCACTTAGAGTGCTGCTGGTAACAATCAGATGAATACAGAAAGGAACGTCTTGTCAGCCTGGGTCTGCCTCAGTTCCTTGGGCTGGGAATAAGAGTTTTGTCTTCTGCTCTTTTATGGCCTCCAGCAGGCACCACAGACTACAAAGTTCTTCCCTCTCCATTTTTACTTGTCTCTTTGTGGCCACAGGACAACACAGGCAAAGAAACAAGAAAATTAGGATGGAAGGTTTCTTTGCAGAAAAGAAAAATAAGGTAACCTACACATTTATCATGGATGCATTGCTGCTCAGTTCTTCACACTTTACTATCAGTTGGTCTCTTTCAATTTATACTTTAAGCATTTCTGAATACAATTAGTATCATCTTTCACACTTACACAGTTGAGACAACAGACCTCCAAATCCCTGGGGAAGTGACCCCACTGCCCTTCAGATAATTTGCACAATTGCAAAACTCCCTCTGTAATTCAATATAACTATTTAATAATAAGATTTTGATACTTGCTTATGAAGGAAATCTATCATGCACATGACAAAAAAAAGCTCCCACTCCTACTTAGGATCATGTATAATTTATCCTAATGCTAACCTGTGAGCAACAGAACATGTCAACGATATGAAGGTAGATCATGACAGAAGTCATAGCAAGTTACAGAATATCAAAACATTTACAAAGGAATATGCACTTATATTACTCACTGCTATGAGAAATTACAAATTTAAGGGAGAAAACTGGCAGCCCAGAGGCAGAAAAGGTAACTTCTTTTAAGAGATTCTCACATCTGCACTCCAAACACAAGTGAAGTCAAAAGCAGAATGGGTGGAAAGGTAAAATGCAGGCAAGACTACTGCTCTAAATGAAATCAATGGGAGCTCTGCCACCAGCTTAAAAGACACGTAGGAACTGGCCAAAAGACCATGAGGCAATTCAGCAGACATTCTCAGGCCATCTGAACAAAAAGCCTTTAAAACTTCTCAGTACAAAAGCCACAAAATAAAGGAAACTGCCAGTTCCAGCTTAATAAGACTACTTTATGCAGTGCTTGGTGAAGATAATATGTAATGGAATATTACGAAAAAGGACAGTAATATCTGTAGGATGGTTGTAAGAAAGAACTACCCATTTAAATAGCTTAGTATCTAATTGCTGATGGAAAAGCTTTAGGGTGCACATGCTAAAGGTAAAGTGGATAAGACTGTGACAATATTGATTTTTATCACTAGAGACCTATTTAGTTTTATAGTCTCTGATAAAAAAACACTTGATGAAACTAGCATATGTAAAGATCACAATTCAAACTTCCATGAAAAACATACAAAAAATAGCTAAATTATATGCCTACATATTGAGCTTAAGGTGAATTCAGTAGCAAATTTTGAAACACGCTATCTGTCATTGCACAGAAGATATGTAAACCATGTCTGTCTGTGAAATCATATAATTCCCCAGGACATTAAGAGCAAAGGTAAAACACAGATCTTTAACACTCATTAGTAAGTCAGTAAAGCTTGATAAGTGCACATTAAAAAAAAAAATCCTCTAGGAAGTTGTGAGGTGCTAGGGGAGAGGACGCAAATCAAGTCATTACAGAAAGCAGACCTTGTGTAAGATTTAGAATTTACTGACTGTAGAATCAATTTGAAAAAAAAATCCTATCACATATAATATAATCTACTCTAGACCATTTATGTGCAGTGCAGAATGTTTTGTCCTTACAATGCAAAGGCCAATCTAGTGAACTTGTAGTGAACAAACTGAAGTTCTTCCTTTTAATCTCTTTTATTTATGCTAAAAAAAGAGGTTATCAAAGGCTGTTTGGAAAGCAAACACTTTCCACTATGTAGGAATATTCCTACAAATTTCCTGGGTGCAGGTAGTGAACTACCTTGTAAGTGTTTAAGACAGAAAGTTTTTCATCTGTTTTCAATCTTTTATTTAAAATAAAACCTTTTCTTTAAAAGAAGAAATGTCAGCAGTTCTGATGTGGGTACAATTTTAAGGATCAGAAACACTGAGTAGAAGCAGTTCAGTGAGTAGATTGTAGCGAAAGACAACTGAAAATGTATGGAAAGAACACATGGCTGTAGCAAGGCATATAGAGCCAGACAAAGAACTGTGATCATTCAAAGCATGTCCCAGAAGAAGCACTGGCAGCACACTGATACAAATCTTGCACATGCAGACCCCCTTGCCCAATTTTAAACATTTCGGGGGTTTGACATACCTTATTTGAATTATATTTCCTATTGTCTGTAATTGCAAGAACCGAACCTGAAAAAATAAGTCTCTGAGTGATGCTACTGTGTGATTGATACCTGAACTGGTTCAGGCTGGCATATGAAGACATTCTGCAAAGTGTGGCCAGAATACTAGCTAAAGAGGATCGATCAAGGCTCTGACTGTTAAACAGTTTTCTTGTTCTGTGGCCATGTCAACAGCACCACCCAGATTACGCTTGGATGTGTTTCAGGAAGCATACAAGCCACTGAGACCATTCTCATGGACAAGAACACCAGTTTTGGAGCAATTGGAGAGAGTGGGAAAAGAGGTTAGGTATAGCAATATTAGTCTTGCTGTTATATTTACTCTGGCATATTCTGCTTATTAACATGACACAGGCACTGTGTCTGTACTGATGTTATGACCTCCCTGTATGTCTCTTAAATTTCTCAAGTACTTCATGATTCTCTTCACTTCTGGGCAGTCATCTGGCTCAATTTTCTAATTTAAGATGGGACAGATTAAAATCTGAGTAATGGCTATTTATAACCTGGGTGTTAGCACATGTAGAAGGCACCAAGACTACTTCAGGTGATCTATAGTTATTTCTGGGACAGAACATAGCAGCTTTTGAAGCAGGTCCCATATTCACAAGTTGAAGGCAGCAAGTGAAAATCTGCTACACACACATGTACATACTCTCAAAGATCTGAGATACAAAAATATTTAGCAACATACACCTACCTGGAGGCTAAAAACTAACATTTTTTCTTTCATCCATGTACCTTAGATTTTTCCTCCCCTTTGCATTTAATTTATTCTCTGAAGAGCACTTCCAGCTTAAGGTTTGGAGAAAATGAGCTCAAAGCAAATAGCATTCAAGTTAGAGCTCCATCTACTTTATTGGTCTATCTCATTTTCCCTTCTGGTTATTAAAGCAGTGACTGAGCACTAATGACATGATGATTAGCATCTCTTCAAGCTACATTCTTGTATCTCTCAAAATCAATTCTCAACAAAAAATGTTTACTAGTGCTTAGTTCGAGAATTATTCAGACTATCATACCAAAAATGAACATATTTCTTAAGGGTCCTTCACTTGATTTTTGACCTTTATACTAATTGCTGGTTTGGAATTACTCACTTTTAACTAAATATTGTCTGTACCTTTTTAGTCAAGTTACTAATTATCCATAGAACTACTTACCAAGTAATTAATGATATAAAATTTGTCATATTCTTTGTTTTTGGCATTGATTCTGCGATGCTGCTTCTTTCTCATGTGATCTTTAAGTGTGATTTTGTCTCTGAAGACTTTTTCACAGTATAAACACTGCAAACTAAAATAAAAAGGTAAACAGGTCAAGAAGATAAAATGAAAATAGCAGAACATAATAACCTTAAATAAGTGGAGTTATGTATTGTGAGATTAATCCTAAGCATGTGAGAGCACGCTAAATGAAAGAGAAAGCTTATTTGAAACAAAAAAGTACAAGATAACCTTAGACCACAGTAGAATCAATGAAACATAGAAATAACAATAACATAGAATGAAAATATCGATAATAAAGTGTTTACTGCTTGCCCCATATGCAAAGTGGGAGAAAAGTCTGATTAACCAAAATTGGCATAGGAAGGCTGCTGATTGGTCAACATGTGAACTCTTTACCTCAGCATACACTTACACTGGCATCCAATCCATCTGTAACTGTTTCTTTGTAATTCAGAGTGAAAAAAACAAACTCACAACTATTTCTCTTTTGAAACAATTTAAGTTAGATAAACAGAAAATTTTTATACTTCTCTCTCAACACAGAGGATAAATGCAGGTTTGCCAGGGTGATCAGTGGGTTTTGACACCCTGAGAAATAAAATCTAATAAGTAAATTCATACACGCACACACATATACAATTCATGTATATAGGTATACACACATACACATGCATATATGTACATACATACTTACATAGACACACACGTGTACATACACGTGACTTGAAAGGGTGAAAACATTCATTAACAAATGAGAATTTTACCACAGCATGTCTTCCAGAGCAATTAAAACAAAACAGAATTATATGCACTGCTTTACATTGTCTATTATGATCAGCATAATAGAATTGCTTTGGTTCCAGATTCCCCTCAGCTCTATTGGGTGGAGCAGCAATTCAGAATTCTCAGTATCTTTTTGCCTTCCAAGACATTTAAGAAGTTTTGAGTTCTCCTTCTGCTTGCAGGCTTCAGATCAATATTGCATTCTTGGTGGATCAGAGTTCCCATGGCAGAATATATCTTCAAACTTTAGTATCTGCTTTGCTCCACCTGCTAACAGCAAAGTGTTTGCTCTACTTGAGAAAGCCATTCACAGGAAGAGTATATAATGCTCCTCCTCAGCATACATAATGCAGTCATATTTGTCTGAAACAAGATACTTCTTAATAATTTATTTTCAGGTACTGTTCTACTAGCATAGCTATTATATCTATTCTTAGAGGTAGGAGGAGTGGCCTTTCACTATTGTGGACACAATTTTAGCACATGTATTAACTACAGAAAGGATGGGCTTTGAGAAAACTCCATCTAACTGAAAGCCTCAGGTTGTGATAAATAGGAAACCTGCAAATTGTCAGTGAGCATGGTAATTCAGTGCATCAGGCAAGACCAACAACAAAAGGCATTCTTGACATATCTTGATTTCTGGAAAAAGTTAACATATATCTATCCCCTTCTGCTCTGGGACGCCCTCTGTAATACAGAAGGGAGAAACCAAACATCCCACACTAATGATACGTAGAGGCAAATGAAGATTGGCACAAGAACTCTGTATTCAGTGATTAAAGAGACATTTAGCAAAAAGATTGTCATGACGAGAAAGAATATGAACACTAACAGTTATGAGAAAAAGGCATGTGCTGTTATTGATAGCAATGGAAATTGTGCAATGCATAACAACTGAAGCACTGCATGACTTAATTTTTCCAGCAAATACATACTACGAATTGTTATCAATTAGTTTTCAATAAGTCAATAAGAAGACTTCTAAGAGGACTCACAATGAACTTACATGCTCCCTTTGTTTCTTCTTAATTAACCATGAATTTTGAATTAATTTTAACCTAACCTAATTCCAAGGTTAAAATAAGTATGACCCCAGTTTAATAAAAAAGCAAACAAACAATACACTACTTACTTGTCGAGCTTCCCCTGTAATACAGCCAAAAACTCATAGCAATTCACAATGTTATCTGGCAGCCCAATGTTAAAAGCATGTTCTCTTGCCATATGATTGAGGAGGACAGATCTACAAAAGACATTCAAATAGAACGTTACATTTGGGATGTGGGAATTATTCAATTAGTGATTTCAAATACACCAATTGCTCTAAAAATGCATAAAACCCAACATTAAATAAACAACAATAATCTTGCTGCCACTGCTGGGAAAAAAGAATGCAACTTTATTGAAACAGGAAGTCTTCCTTTCCAGCTCTGCTGAATGTTTAGCAACATTTCAATAGCTCAATGTGCATACACAAAATATAATACTTTAAATGAAAATTATAGTATAGTTTATTTTGACTCTCACTGATAGAAAAGCCCATTTATGAACTTGTATAAGCAAATCACATTTCAAACAACCCTCTTGAGAAACAATCTAAAAAGCCATTTGTCAGTTTTCTCTGTGCTGGTTAGAAGAGCAGAAATTCTTGGATGTGCTATTCTTTTACATCAATATTGCTTTGTACAGCACTCAAAAGTTCACACAACAGCTCATGTAAACAAACACAATGGATATTCAAATAAGCTATTATTCTAATAGAGATATACTAGTTAACTTCTTAGGTGCTCAACCTCTCTATATGCCTCCGCTTTGGGGACTAAAGAAACATCTGTGTGTTGACACTTGCCTTTATCACAGTCCAGCACTTTTTTCAATCCATGCATTCTACATGTCAGACCAAGAGTAATCAGAGGATAAATTTCTTGGGGGATGAACAACATGGACTTCACTACAGCAGACAGTGAAGGGAACAGGACATTCACACAACATTGGGACAACCTGCAGGGATACGACCCCAGGTTCTCCTGTCCTTCCAGAGTACCAGAACTATCCATACAAACAGACTCAGCTTCTCCGGGTGATTTACTGGGTATAAACAAAATGAATTGGGTCTGCCTGAGATGGAATTCATTTCTCCATAGCTGCTCTCACAGTGCTGTGCTTTGCATGGGTATCTGGAAAGGTGTTGATAACACACCAGTGATTTGGCTACTCCTGAGCAGTGATGGCACAGCATCAGCACTGTCTCTCAACATTTTCCCCCCATCAAGGGGTTGGAGATGAGCAAGATCCTGGAAGGGGATACAACTGGGACAGCTGATGAAAAAGAGATATTCCATGCCATATGAGTTCAGCTCATATATAAAAGCAAAGGAAAGGATGAGGAAGGGGTGAGGCGTTCATTATTTACAGTGTTTGTCTTCTGGAGCAGCTGCTGCATGTGCTGAAGCCCTGCGTCCAGGCAAGTGCTTGCTGATGGGAAGTAGAGAGTACGATGCAATTCTTGCTCGCATTTGACTGATGCTGCAAAGCACTCCATTCCACTCTATTTTTTCTCTCCTCTATTTAATTTGATATTCAAATTCACAGTGCTTTGGTGAGGTTTAAATAGGAAAATGTGCAACTAGATAGAAATACTTTTTTAACTCTTATATTGGCTTAAACAGATCCTCTTGTCACTAAAAAACTGTCAAAAAACCTGTCTCTCTTTAAAATGGTTCGTTCTCAACTTCAGTTTACTAATAGAATAAAAAGTTGTACTGAAATAAATAAAAATAAATAAAAAGGGTTTATTTTTAATGGCACTGTAGTTGAAAGAAATACTTCAACTATGCATTAAAATTTATTCTATCTTCTGAGTCCTACCATTAGGCAGTAACTGGTTTAAAGACACTAAAACCATGAACAAAGGTGCTGAGTAGATATGAAAAAAATAACCCAAAAGTAAACAGGGCAATAAACAAACCTGTTTCCTGTGAATTCTTGATCGCAGAACATACACATACTATGAAAACTTGTGTCACATCTTTCTTGCTGTTGCTGTTCTAGAATTTCTCTCTACAAAAATAAACAGATACAGTTAGTGAGATAAAACAATAATCCTAAAATCATTCCATCACATAAGCATATTATACATCTTTACCCTTACTGGTAAAAATGAACATATAAAATTCAAATGTGCTGCTGACACAAACTAGCTGTTAGTACTTTTTGAGTGTAGGTTCTCACAAAAATCCCAAGTTTTATCAAAGGCAGTTTGTGCTCCAGTCAAGTTCCAGTAAAATTCTCCTACTATGATATTCATAGTTGCCTGGAAAGAAATACAATCTGAAGTGATGCAGCAGTTTAAATAATTCTGTATAAAACACACCAGTTTATGAATCATATTCAGTGAATATGGCATCAGTGAAAAAGTTTACAGATAACCACTTAATACCCAGTGGAATGATAAACTTAATTCTATGTGGCTAACTGCAGGCAACCCAGAGGGCTTTTTCATAATACAGGACCAATGGCAAAGCTGTGGCAGCTTCTGTAACAAGCTTTGGCACACACGAGACCCGGGGAAAAGAGCAAGTGACTGCTTTCACCGTGGTTCCCTTTAAAGTAGGGCAACAGGCTGGGCCACACACTTTACAGGAAAGGGCATTATCATCTGGGATATGGGAGAATTTGGATTAAAATTTCATGTATTTTCAGCCCAGAAACATACTGCTCTGTACTTGTATTTTAAGTTCTGATAACTGGAAAGGATTTAATTTCTGTGCAACGTAGAGGTGCTTCTGCCTTCTTTCTGACAGTCATGATCCTGACTGAATTTTTTAGGGGATTTTCTCAATCTCTTTATCTCCTTAGAACGTGCAGTGGAACTTTGTGTTTCTCACCTGTCTCTTTAGTAACTCTTTTATGTGGATTAAGACACAAATTTGTCCATAGTCTACATCTAAATTACACTCAGCTACACCTGCTGGATAAGCTCCATAGACAGCAGAAGAGAAGGAAAATTAAAAAGAACAACACGCCCTCTCAACCCTAAAAGAAGTAAGAGGAAGGCTTGAGCTGCTGTCAGTAAAGGCCCAAGTGTACCACGCCACATCCCACTGCCCCTGAGACATGACAGGAGGCTGACGTGGAGGAAATCAGTGTGCTGTGTCTCTTCCACAAGAGCAGCACGCTGCAGCCAGCAAGGGGCAGTGGGCGATAAGGATGCCTGGCACGAGCACAGAAGCATGTGGCACCCAAGGTACAGCTGGCCTCTGGCTGCCAGGGCACACCATGCCACAGACCCTGCCAGGGCCCGTATTTAACCACACCACTTGGGAAGAGTCTGTTACCCTGAAAATACAGATGCTGGGGCTTTTCTGTTTGTTTTTGTATTACAAGGTGTACATTTTATGTTGGAATCATTCCCTGCAGCACCTACTCGTATCTTAGGTCGTATCTGCTCACATCTTGCTCTGTTATGCAAAACATCAGATAAAAAAAAATAATTCTTATTTTTCAGGGCTGACTCTGGAAAGTGATAAATGGAGCATAACACACCTTGTCAGAGCTCTTCAGCAGAGATGCAATTAGGTAAGACTATCTGTCTGCTCCACATGGGCAGCAAACATCCCACAGCATGTCATTAGGAACCAGGGCTTTCTCTGGTATGTGTAGCTGCCACTCTCTCCAGTCAACAGCATGTTTGACCCTGTTGGGCTAACTTTGGATTTGAAAGCATCTTCATGTAGTTTATACTTTTTAGAACACACCGAAAACAATCTAAACAGAAATTGTGTACAATCAACTATAAGGATAGCAAGGGCTTAACACCCCCACCCTCTCATTAATGATATTCCAATGTAGCTTCCTGATTTTAATCTGCTAGGAGGGAAAGAAAGTTTTCTGCAGTATTTGGCTGCCTAACTCCAGATTACTGAAGCCCTTGTGAGTAGCTGCTCTCAGTTATGTCAGAGGAGGAAGAAGAAGCATACTGTATTTTCTACAGAGACAAAGCTCCTGCTACTCCACTCTCTCACCCTTGCCATTTCCCTCTACACCAGCATGCTTGGCAGCTGGGAACCTTCAACTTACCCTGCATTGTTGCTCCATCAATTTACTCTACAAAGTTTAAAAAGTATTTTCCAGTGTAGATACTCCTCTTATCACATATTGAGATATTTTATTGCTAGAGAGAACTTTTCAAGCCATAAAGCAAATCTGGTACTTGCACAGGTGAGGAATTAAAAGCACTGGTTCAAGTCAAATACAGCAAAAGCAACAAAAAACTGCTCTTTGTCCCCACAGATATTTCCAACCCTCTGATTTCATTGCTCAGACTCTGAAGGGAGAACAGCAATTACAATCACTTACATAAACTTCTGAGAATTTTCTGAGCAGAGTCATTTAGCTCATAATGAAAGTCAAGCCAAATCTTAAGTTGTGAAGCAAGAAATGAGTAATTTACTTAAATTCTTGCACCAGCTTCTAACCTCTTCAAATTTTGGGGGAGGTCAGCATTAATTCATTGTTGATGCTAAGACAAAAATACCCAAAACATTTCAGCCATGACAATTGCCCAAAACTTTTTTAGGATCTTGAGTCATATCAAAGTGTCAGAGAAAGAGAAGACAAAGTCACTTGGGGAAAAAGCACATACATTAATTTCCATAATGAATGAAAGAATTAAGCAGGATAATCATCTTTAAATAGACCAGCACACCAAGCTGCTAATTTAAAAGAAATTTGATCATTTGCTTCACAATTTGTAACTTGTAACTCTAGAAAAATATCCCACACATTCACGATGCTTAGTTTGATGCTGTGGGAAGCCACTGGTTTTCTCCTAGGAAGGTGTAATTTTAAAAGTGCCTGGGGAAAAAGCAGTGCCTGTTCCTCTCCTGGGGAAGCAAGATTTTGGAAGAAATGACCTGCTTTTTATTCAGAAGTGCTTAAGCACTACTCTTCAGAAAGAATTTACACTGATAATCAGTAGACGATAAAAAAGGCACACTTGCAGCTAATTTGCACATTTGCACACTTGCAGCACTTTTCCATAAACAATTACTTCATTTCTGGTCTGTAGCTCAGTGATATTCAAGACATATAAAATATCTTCAAAAGCTCCACTGAAAGCCAAAAGCTGGTTTTATGGCATATGAAACTTTTCTGATAGTGTAATTCCTATTACCCTTCTCTCCAACAGACACTATATCCCAGGTGCTAAATTATCTTTATTGTGGTCAGACCACTGGGTTTTTTGTGTGTCATAAGTTCCTTTACTAACAAGGCCCTCTTAAATGATTTAGGTAGCTGTTTACATGCATAGCTTGGATCACTGACATAGAACAACCATTCATAACTAGTACTCAGCACAAGTTTTGCTGCTTTTGAAGTAAAAATTTTGATAAAAATTTTGCCTGTTTTTTTCCAGCTACATCAGTTGTTCAACAAAAAAATGTATTTCTTTTTCCAAATACCATCTCTTTTATAATCACAGAACTTATGAGAGAGAAGAAATTAAGGCAGAAAGTAGTTCTCTAGTTCTAAGAAAAAGGCAGATTGCACTATGCAGTTTGGGGCAAAATCATGCAGTGAGTTTGTGACTACAGTGAGATCTGAGCTTATTCCTCAGTCCAGGAAGCTGCTTGTGCAGCAGAGGATCGATTCTGCAGGTTAGTCTATAAAACAGAGCTAACAACAGTGTGTGTCTTGTTCTTTTTTGAAGATTTCTGCCATAAGCACTAAATTTATGCCATAAGCTCTGACAAGGCAAAGTGCAAAATTTCTATTGCAAAGGCTTAAGTATATAGGTAGTCTCAATTTTAAGTACTGTGTTTCAGTACTGCTGGACTGAGGCAGAGGCATTTTTTAGTTTGAGGTTCTCATTGACATCTGTCTTGCCAGCTCTGGTCCTTTGCTCTCACCCTCTCTCTAATCAAACAGCGAAAGACAGCATATTATGCAACTGATCACTTGAGAGAAGGTCCAATGAAAACTTTTTATAAATGGTGCTATACTCTCTGAGGATGTATTTTGCCGAAAGACATTCCTTTGATGGGAAAACTTCACAACTCTTGCAGTGTGAAGGATTCAAAACATCTGAGCACTCAGTCACACTGTAACAAGTGCACAATCACAGGTCACATTCCTTGTTATGACAGCACACTCATTAGCACCACTGTAATCAGTGTCTGTCTGAAAAATAACCTACTACCAGAGACAGCAATATTGGTGTGAATTTGCATCTAAATAATATAAGGTAGAGACTTCACAGTATGAACATGTATTTTATCAAGATCTCCTAGGTGTGTCTCTATAGTTTCCTCCAATTTAAAGAAAAGTTCTATTTCCTGCTGAGCGCTCACAGAAATCAGTTATTGTTGTAGGCAAAGGAAGCGACACAGATTCTGGTTTAAGAACAAAACAGAACAAAAAAATCATGCTGACAGATCACAAGGATAAGCTGTTTATACACTTCACTGGCAATAAAACAAACCAGAGCAGTACACTGAGACAAAGACTAAGATGGGTGACACCTGAGATGCACTACTGTCTCTAAAACATTACCAATCAATTTGACAATTATATACACAATTTTATATATGTTTATTAGGATAAACTATTTGTAGTAAGACACTTCAATATGGTTTTGTGTCTATAGTTTTCTCAAAGATTGATTGATGGGCTTTAGATAGTGTTTGTAGCTGCTAAATAGGAAAAATATTTATGGACAGTCATGGTATCAGAAAATTCATGTCCCTGTAAAGACCTGCAATCTTATCTATATAATAGAAACTTGTCTCCTAACATCTATATTCAGCTTCTCTTCTTACTGATCACTATATTCAGCTCTCCCACTTCACACAGTACTCTCTTCCCTCTTGAGTACAGAAAAAAACCTTAACTTTAATGCTGATTCTTTATCATGTCCCCTCATATTTTATCTCAAAAAGAATGCCTTTCCTTTATCAAAATGCCTGCTGGAAAAGTCCTTCATGAAAGAAGCATGGTAGGGTGCACAGAAATATCATTTGTAGGACATCCAGTCTGGAGAATGCTCAATACTTTTGAAGCCAGGTGTCACACCATCCAATGTACATGTGTTTGCTGACTACTTTGTGCCCTTTTCCCCACCTCCAGTGAATATGAAAAGTCATACATAATTTGGGAATATTACAAACAAAGGCACAATGGCTAGACAGACAGACCACCAACATGTCCTAGGCTAGCCATTAAGGAATGGCATTAGGGATTAGATGATGGCATTAGAGACCCTCTTTTGGGACAAAGAAGAGAGGAAAACAATAATGCAGTAACCTGATATTGTGTACCTGGTGGTGAAACTGAGTACATGCTGGTCAGCCAAGTAGGGCATTCCAGCCTTTTTATTAGTTATTTAGATAAGATGTAACCACAAAAAGTCATCAACAAGAATGAAGTAGGAAAAGGCATGGGCAGCATCTTCCCCAATCTTTTTGGTTGAGTTCAAAGCACAGGCATAGATCAACATGTTCTGGAGTGGAATATATTGCTATGGAAACAACGATGCTACAGGGAACATTTAAGAATATCATCATGTGGCTGGGGAAACAAAGGCTACCTAAATGAGCCCCCTGGGAAAGATAAGAAAGTGCATCTTAAGACATCAGGTTGTCATCTAAGTGGAGACACTTTAAACTAGGTTTGAAAGGACAGCAACAAAAAATGTAGAGAGAAATGAGTTGTGGCCTACTGGAAAATAAGGAAGTTAGTAAGAAAATGCCTGGAGGCAGTGAGAGGATGTAAGAAGGAAACCAAGCTGGACAATCTGCTGAATCATAAAGCCTAGACAGACTGAATAATGACCAAACTATTACTTAACCGGTATTATAATAAACTAGCAAAAGTCTCAGCATTGTAATACAAGTGTTATAAATTTATTGTGAAACATTTGAGGTGCATTTTCCCAGCTCTTGTTTTGTACGGCAAGTTGCCTCTTAGGAACATGGTAAATGTGTCTTTCAGTTTTTCCATTTTTTTTTTCCCCTGTACCTTACCCTGCACCTAGCCTACTCCACCGAGCTTGGGTTCCAAATGAATTAGTGGGAATTACTAACAGGGATGGCTATAAGGGATTGTTCATCCCCCAGCTGTCTATCCCACTAGCTCTTAGGTTTTTCCTCTCTTCCCTACTGATCCTCTTCTTGAGTTGATTCAACCACGGAAGCCATACAGGCTTGAATGTACACCTGAAAAGGCTGTAATCAATGACAGGTCAGATGACTCATACTTTGAAGGGTACTGTGACACTGATGTAGAAGACATTCTTACAGCTTGTTCAGGAAGCTCTGTCAATTGTAATGAAGGGGAGGAAGAGTTTCATGGTATGATGAAAATTAACTGTGCAAAGATGTATGCAAGAAAAAAGGGATTGACATTATGGTAGACATGTACCACAAGATACCAAGTGAAGCAGGGGAAAGGTGAAGTTTGTTTGAATTAAGAAAACAAGAAGAAGATGGAGACAGGCTAACATATCAAAATCGAATAGCAAAAATTTACCTCTCCCCACCCTCAAATATATTAGAAATAAACTGCAAAGAAGAGCAGAGATCCACTGTAGGAAGAGACCAAACACAGAAAAAGAAGAATATTTGCAATACTCAGGGTTTCAGCCTTTGTAGGAAGATTAATTTGTAGGAAGGTTAATTATGTTCCAACCATTTATGAAATGCATTTAAAAGAAACAAAGAACCAAGATCACCAAAGGGGAAAAGAGAATTAAAAGTTGGACGTTATATGTATTCTGATCTGACAGAATTTAGCCAACAGCCATTATGGAATTAGATAAAACCATGTCTGACCATTAGTGTGACAAGTATTCATAAACCCACAAAGGATGGGCAAGATTCCAGAGTGCTTGACAAAAGTAATTAAATACCAAACAGTGGCAAAGCAGGACCTGTAGAATTGTAGAAGGAGATATTAACACGCTGACATTACTGGCTACTCTGTAAGCCCTTCCAATGTTGCATTAGACTAAATCAGCCTAACATCTCCATCCCTTCCACTGCATAGCTTCAACCTCCTGAACCTTGTCTCAGCTTCAGATTGTGACAAACTGAGGACCATACGAACAGCTCTCCCTGGGAAGCTGGTATATTTGGAGTCTTGGTGAAGACTCCTCTTCAGGGTCTTTATTTATGGGAGGAAGAGTAGCCTCTTCACCTAAAACTACCCATCAGATGACAGGAAAACATGACAACAAGACAAGGTCAGTGCTGTTGAAGGAAGTATGTTATTTTCAAGAAAACAGGTTTGAGGGTTTTAGAAAAATCTTAAAGAAAAGCCCAAGTGGCTTATATTGACACTACTCCTCCAAGTATCTCAAGTTTTGCTGCCAGGATTTCCTTGCCTGCTACTGCTTCACAACTACGAATCTTTGTCAAGACTGTGTTTTTCCAAGGACTGTATCTGTTTTGTATTACATAGCCTTGTCAGCTATTTCAGCAAGCTGTGCTCTCTAACCTAGTTCAGGCTCATTCCTTGGCCTCTCTCAATACATCACAGTCACCATAATGTCTCTGCATGACATCCACCTTGGCTAGCTCCCCTGCTGCAATACAGCCTGAAATATTCCTAAACTGGACTTTCAAAACTGCAAAATGAGACACTTCAGCCAGCACATTTTACAGACAACATTTGTCCTTGTTTGGGTTTGCTGTTGGAGACAGCAGTTAGGATTCAAAGGTTGTAGAAAAATTACCAAAAGTTGTATAGTTCTGGTCTTTATTCTACGCAACTCACACAAGCCCACTTGCCAGCTCACTCTTAATTGCTGGACTCGTCTGGAGGTAAAAGGCTTTGCAAAGCAAAATAACTATTTAACTTGCAAGTCAACACTCAGATTGCAGCAAAAGGAAATGAAAAAATAAATAGACTTCATTGCTGTAACTAAAGCAGTGACTCCATTAGTCCCAGCTACAGCTGCAGCTTGATTTCACAAAATCTGTCTATAAAAACTAAGGATATAATTCTGATCTTGAAAACATAACTCTGTAAACAAAACCAGCATTTGATTTGGGCTAAATCGTCCACTCTTTCCTGAGTTTGAGGACAAGTCTATTTGCAGAGATGATATTGCTCATCAGCCAACAGACTCCACACTCCCTTAACAATGGCAGCAGAGAGAAGGCCTAGCTGGAATAGGCCTTCATAGCACAGAATGGTGCACTAGGACCACATGGCACAAAACACCACAAAATCAGAAACAAATCCCCTTTAAAAAAAGAAGTACAGTTCAGTTTGTAGCAGCAAAGAGGCATTATTATAATAGACAGTTCTATGAAAACATCAGTTGCATGCTCAATCACAACCCTCTTTCCTTCCTCAAAGCCACAAAAAGCATGATATATGCTTGGAAAATGAACATCATTATGACATTGCGTGCCCATATTCAATATTCAAGATGTCTTTCATAAACCCAAAGGGATTGTAGAAAATGGGAAAAGATACAGAGAAGTGCATCAACGATGCATAGTGAAGAACTACCAAAGAGACAGCATCCTCAGTCCCAAATCACTGAATCACTGAGGTTGCAAAAGACCTCATGAGAGCAACAAGTCCAACCCCTATGTCCAAGCAAGGTCACCTTTACCTTGTTACCCAGAAATGTGTCAAGTTCTTTTTTTTTTTTCTTTTTACTGTCTCCACAGATGAGTCTACAACCTGTCTGGGCAACTTGTTCTAGTGTTTGAACACCCTCACAGTAAAAGAGTGGGTTTTTTGTTTTCAGAGGGGATTAATGCATTTTTAATTCATGCCCATTTCCTCTTATCCTGTTGGTGGGCACTACTGATAAGAATATGACTCCCTCTTCTTCACTCCCATCAAGTATTTATAAATCACTAAGTTCCCCTCTGAGCTTATCCTGTAGACTTAACAGTCCAAGCTCTCTCAGCCTCCCCTTGTATGAAGGATGTGGCAGTCCCTTAAGCATCTTTGTGACCCTGCACTGCAATTGCTCAAGTAAGTCCATATCTTTCTTGTTCTGGGGAGCCCTGCACTGGCCCCAGCAGTCCAGATGTGGTCTCAGTAGTGCTGAATAGAGGGAAAAGATCATCTCCCTTGACTGGATGAGAACTTCTCCTAATACAGCCCAGGATGTATTGATGTCCTTCTTTGCCATAAGTGTGCACTCCAGCACAGGACTAATGAAAGACATAATGTAAGGTAGATAAATCAGTAGACAAATCAGGAATGGTTTTGATGAAACTAAGGACAAGTTGTTCACTAACTCTTCTAATAAAAAAACCAGCCAGGTGTGACATGACAGGTTCAAAATTACCAAATTGATGGTTCTCTCCCAGTGGGTAGTTAAACTGTGCAACTTACTGCTGCAGGTAGCAGGGGATTCTGGAAGTTTGTGTGGGTTCAGACTTGGAGGTTCATGTTGTTGAATTAGGAAATTCTTGAACTGCCAATTGCAGGAGCCTCGTTGAATATTTTAGGAAAGGATCACCATTAGATCAGAAGAGGGCAAATACCACACAGAGTTGCTGTCAAGGATAAGGTACTAATAAACCTTTCATTACTCATCCCAAATGGCACTTCTTAGGATGAACTGGAAGAGAAGCATGCTAGGCATGAGTGCATCAGCTGTTTTTAAATGAGTCCACGCCAATACAATGGACCTATAGGTGAATGCAGATTTCAGCTAAGGCAACTCCAACTCCACTGGAAATTCTTGGTGGCAGAACTACCACATTTCTCCCTTGCAGGAGCTGGGATTCTATCGAAGGCCATGTATGACTTGCACATATTTCACCAGTTCTGGGGATTCACTACTCATGTGCAGCGAGATGAAGAATATTACTTTAGCCAGCAAACTGCAACAGCACTCTAAGAGTAGCTGAACTGACTGGATTTTGCCTGCCAATCACTACTTTCCTGGGGACTAGAATTTGGGTTTTGTAAGAAGCTCCTTCATTCTGCATGTTTATCACTTAAGGTGTCTTTAGTTGCATGCTGTGTATATACAAACTTGTAATATAAACATACCAGAAGAAATAACATAACAAAGGGTTAAAAGGTCTGTGTTGCCAATTCCCAGGACACAGCTGCCAGCAGTAAACTGAGGAATGTATTTATGTAAAGACCATAAAGCCGGCACTCTAACACCTCACTGTACAGATGACCTGCCAGCAGAAGACCCTGCATCCTAACACAGGGAGACTGTCAATAAGGCTGCTATGTATCACATAACATCCATTTTTAAATTAGCCCAACAGCAAAACTGGACTCCAGATGTGTACTTCAAACAAGAAAATAGAATAAAAACCAACCCATTGGTCAATAACCTGGAGTAAGACTCCCGGAAGACGGTCAGCAAGAGTCCCATACAGAACTGACAATGCCTAAATGTTAAGCAAGGTCTGTCCAAAGTACTAGGTTGCCATCAGCAGGCAGGAAGAACCAGAGGGGTTCATGTGGGTCCAACAGCAGGCATTTCTTGTCCTTTGCACCTCACACAAACAATACTGGCCAGACTTCCTCCACTTTCACCACCACCATGGTGCTTTTGGGTATGAGAGAGTGAATTAATGAAATCTGGGAAAGAGAGGGAGAATGCACAAAAGCAACTTGCTTGAGTATTTTGTAAACATGTATCACTTTCCCTTTTCACAGTATCACACACTGAGTTTTATTTTGCCAATTTCCCTATATGCATATTATTATACACAGATAGTGTGTCAATGCATTGCAGATCCTTGCAAGAAGAAACATGTTCAACACACTCAGCCTTTTTCAGTGCTCTGGGCTTATTTTCCACTTCTGTGGAATACTGACACACAACCTACAAATTTATTCCAAGAAAAAAAAATCTATAAACAGGGAGTTTCTTTGTGTTTGTGCAGCAACTAGGGAAATGAGCTTAAAAAAAAAAGTCAGAATTTTGCAGTCTAGTAAAAAATGCTTTCACTTTAAAATGTCTACTTAGTTAATATACATTACTCTATTGGACTGTTTACCTTAAAAATGACACAACAGTAATTTCTTACCAGTTTCTTTTGCTGAAGCTGTTCTCTCAGTAATCTGTCTTCTGGTAAAACATCACATAAAAGAAAATAATTGTCCTGTTCTTCTGTTAAGAGATTAGAAAATGTAAGTAAGGAGTAGGAACTTGCAGCTGCTTTGAATATTTCTGGCACAGAATTCGCTGAATCTTTGGAATGTGTTAAGAAAGTAAGAATATGATTTTTAATCTAGAAAAGTCAGTGATTTTAATTTTGTAATTTAATGAAACGTGCTTAAATGTTTGTGTATACATATTTATAGTGCATTGTAAGGATAGAAGTCTTGCATTGCTTTTCTCCACTATCAGCTTTATTCATATTTATGATGGTTCTTCTGGAGTCATGAAACATTTTTCATTTATATTGGTTACAGATTAAAATCAGCATGAAAGAAACATGAAATCACCTTTAATTTTACCTTGCATGTGGTATTTTCAGTTATTTCCCTAAGTAATTGTCAGTTTTCATTAGTTATCATAATTTGGTTTATTCTCCCCTTGCTCTGACTTATCACTTTACTTTTTACCATCAGATCTTTTTTCATCTGCAGATATGCACTACAACTGTTTAGTAATATACACTGAGACTTGCCTAATTAATATTTCTACTTATATGTTTTATACATACTTTATGTTTACTACCCTTTTTACTCTTTATGGTCATATCCAGTGTAGTAAGACAACAAATCATATTCAAATGAATTAAAATAAAATTACTCAGCATGTAAGAAACTACAAAAACATACAAAAATATTTTGCATTTGAAAGTTACTCATTTATTAATCAAAGAGCATTGTGGTTTAGGAATAGCATTCTCCAGTTTATTAGTCACACTAAAAGAAAATGCCGCCAACTCACTTCCCGTCCCTCTCCAGATGGGGGCACAAAAGGCAAAAGACGATGTGTTGAGATAAGAACAACTTACTGCAAACAGCAATGACATAAGAAAACTAACAGCAACAATATTAATAAAAAAAGGCAGAAGACAGAGAAACAATTTACACAGAAAGCTCTTGACAAAATACTGAATAGCTCTTCCCACCACACTTTCTCCTGACTGGAAAGGTGCCCTTTTCGGAAGCGAGAGAGGGAGTCCTGTTTTCCCTGGCAATGATGTAAGGTGGTATTGAATAACGCAATGTCTTGGCCATGCCCTGTCCTGCTCATCTGAGCCAGTGCCAGGACGAAGGGTTGTGTGGCTGGTGAACTGAACCATCCATTATTATGCCTTTTACAATTTTAAGCTTGTTAGAATTTCATCTTTTCAGACAGGAAACCTGGGCGAAGTAAGACAAAACATCCTGATTTCTGAGCTATAAGATTTGAAGGAGTTGGCCACTAAAATTAACAAATTTGTTTACACACAAATAACAAAATATTCTCATTGTTCTCTGGAAGACTCATTGGTATTTTATAGTTTTGGAGTTCAGGTGCTTGATTTGCAATCTTCAAACTGAATGGTAAGTGTTAAAATTTCAAAAGTCAAATCACACATATGTAAGAGAAACAGAATTATGACTTTTTGAGTGATTTTCATGTTTTCTAGGGCTACTTTAAAAAAATTATTTTAATTAAAAAAATTACTTTCAGCCATTTTGTACATAGTTTTCACCTTCTATCCATCTCTGACACCAGCTGCATGCACTGCTTCCTCTTGATGGAGAATTAAAGATGTAGAAAAGCTCTAAAGTTCTTATCAGCTTTTAGTAAACTATATTTTTCTGTTAGAAAAGAGAAGCCAAAGTAATGCATCAGCTAATTCTGAGAGAAACACTTCCTTCCCACAGTAAACACTGTCCTTACAGATGGACTGTGCCTCCATGCCAATGCAGCAGGAATGATAAAGTATTGTCGTTGGTCTTGTGCTGGGGCTTAGAACATTGCAGTCCCTCTCTGAAGATATTGTCTCCTAATACTCTAGGGGCAGTAAGCACTGTGGCAGGGAAGGGAAGGGTGACTGATGTCCAGGAAGAGTTAGCAGCATCAGTGGTGGAGGTGGTGGACAGGGTGAAGCCAGAAAAGACACTGGGAATGTTTCTCATAATTTCTGGAAGGACTGTGACAACTGTTTATGCAGTAGGTACTGATGCTTCCCCAGCAACGATGGAAGTGGCACTGCTTGTACGGCTGGATTTGCAATGGGCCCCAATGCACAGCACACTTAGGCACACACTGAGCTCATCCTCACTTAACACAGTGCTGAAGCACGTGTTGTAGTCCTTGGAAAAGGAATGTTTAAATATGTGGTTAAGAGTTAAACATTACTTTTGTAGTTTTCTGACCAAGTGTCAGACGCACTCGGCTCCATCAAAGCAGCAATATATGCCAGAAATTACCACGTCATCTGGCCATCAGAGAGCAAGCAAGCAGCACACTTACCTAACGGAGCTTTTGAATTCGTTCTTATCACACTACAAAAGTCTATGATAGGCTGTTCTGCAAACCTCCTCTTCCAGTACAAGACGTAGCTTTAAAAATAAGGGGGAGATGATCAGTGAAAAAAGAAGCATCAAAGTAAGTTCAACAAACAGTTGATAGCTCTTGTTTTTCCCATCCCTAAATTCTTAAGTGTTTTGTGATTATTTTTTTAATTCTTGTCTCTGTTTTTGCTTCCTTTATATTAGTTTTCAATTTTATGAAATTAATTCATTTTCACTTACACTGGATTTAACCATGCTCTCAAAGTGAAAAATTCAATAAGCAGATTTGCACCAAGCTTTGTATAAACACTGTGACCCATTTGCATTTTCAGACAGAAGTGCCACTCAGATGCATCTTTACTGAAAAGATACACTACAGAGCACTCTCAAATTCCCAAAATATTGTGCTCTGTGTTCTGCAAGATGCAGTCAGGAATTTGAAACTTAATAAAAACACCAACTTGACAAAACTGAGATTTTGGCAGGTCTCCTGTGGAGTTACATTGAAAACTGTAGCTTGGCAGACAACTAGAAAGACAGAAAAATTGAGTCCCTGAACACCTGAGGGTAGGATAGCAGAAAGAATAAGAAAAGCCCTAAACACATCTTGAAGGTTTAACCCATCAACTACAGTTGTTTAAAAACGTTCTGTACTATCATTGCTTGTAGTACAGCTGCACCAACAGACCCCAACTGAGACCAGACTTCCACTGAACTAGGAAGCTACTGTCTAACCAAGAAGAAATCATCACTTCACTTATATGAGATGGAGACAAGCAATCCTTGTGCTAATTATTCAGAATTTTACTATAAAAATAATCTGAAAATGGTTAAATGCTTTCTTATTTTTATACTTATAACTTGAGTACGATATAAATCATGGGCAAGTTGGCAAGGTAAATGCTAACTGTTCAATGATAGCTTATTACATGCCATCAAATTAGGAAAAGAATAATTAAAAAATCAGATATTATTATGAGGGCATTTCTAAATAGTTGCAGCTTTTAATACTTATGCAGTCTACAAGTTTACTTGCCACAGCTATCACATACCATGGTGGCTCACATTACCTCTATTTATCATCTAATTTTATATATGAGCACTTCAACCTTGGCAGCCTCCAAGGAATCAGCACATACTTACTTCTGCTCACTCTGGCACTGAGAGGACTAAGCTCTGGTGCAGCAGACAGCTAACCACAGTGAAGCCAGCACGTGTGGCTGAAGCCCATTCAGCAGCATCATTAGATGTCAGTAACTGAGAGGTGAGCATTTTGTTGTCCCCCTGCCTACTCCACTGTTCACAAAGCACATTGAAACAGTCTTGCTGCTACACGGAACTGCAAATCTTCCACAATAAGTCATCCTTGAGCTTTTAGGACTTAAACGTGCAAATGAAGAGATTTCACTGAGAAAAATGGACACTGATACAAACTCACCCAGCCATAACCACCTGTGCCTAGAAAATCACTGTTAAGGAATTTCATATCATAAGACTCAACCCAAATGATCAATGACCAAATAAAAACAATGCCTCATACTTCCAGGGAGATACAATGCTGAGTCATGGAGCAGAAACTTATTCCCCTTATCTCTTGCCCTTATGCCAATTTACCTTTATTCTTCAAAGTAAAAAAAAAAAGAAGCAAGCTTTTCATTAGCACTGCTCTTTTCTGTATTATCCACTTCTTGCAGTTCTGTCAAGAAATGCATTTCTATGATTTGCTGCAACTCTCTGCTAAGTATAAAAATAATTCTATGTTTTTGGAGTTGATTCCCTGTATTTTCCACACCTCAGTTCAACACTTCAGAATATACTCACTTTTTTGTGCACAGTATTAGACAGTTTTACTGATACAGCAAATTACAGAAAGCACACTTCAGAGTAACAGCTCCATCATTTCACATCCTGGGGCCACTTTCTATAACATTTGGCTACCTTCCAAGAGCATTAGCAGCAAAAAGAATCTAAATGGGCATTTTCTTGAAAAGGTGATTTAAAAATACATTTCTATTAATGCAAAATAATTCCCCCAAGCACACTTAAACTGGCAGTCCATGACTGAGAGCTCTGATCCCTTTATTTACCTGAAGATACTAGCATTATCTCCAAAGAAAAGTACATTCTTCTTCTGCCTGCCTTCAGCACAAAAGCAAACAAAAACAACTATCAGTTTTCAATTTTGAGCAATGTTAAGCTCATACATCTGATTATGGATTTATATGGCTTACATTTCTCTTCCAAAAGTACATCATATTGTTTCTTTTTTTTTAATTATTTTTCATCTTGATAGTTACTGGCTTTGTCTGAGGAACTAATGACAGAAGACCTACTTGAAAACTCATTTTTGTTGAGCTAGCATTTAAACATTGCAACAGAACTCCAGACTGGCACGTACTCTCTAGCCTTCTGCCTGGCCCATACATTACTGTGGGTGACAGCAAAATGCCAAGCAAGTGCCTAGTCTCTAAAGTTTCAAGCCAGCTGGGGCCATGCCAGCTACTAGAGGAAGTTAAGAGAGAGAAAGCCAAATGTGACCCTGCTGAGAGGTGATCGATTACACAGCTATAGAAGGAGTCACAGTTGTATGTAGATCATGGTACCATAAAGTTAAGGATTAAATGTGATTTCAATTGGGAAATACTGGCAACCTTAAAATAGCACAAAGGAATTTCACCCTAGAATGTGAAAGATCCTGTAATGAGCAGCTTCTGTGTACAATACACAGCTTTAGGACATTACACAGTGGTACATATATCCTTGTCCTACACAAATAAACACCCAAATTAGGAAAGCTTATTGTCTGGAACATGCTTTACTGGAAAAAAAAAAACAGCTTTCCAGTTTGCACACAACTTGTTGATTAGTAACAGGACCTGAGAAGTCCCTGGCATGTGTCAAAGAATGACTAACACAGGAATTGCTGTGCATTCTAAAACTGCGTCCTCTACTCCCAGCAACATCTATGGGCTAGGGTGTGGGAAGGGAATGGGAAAAGAACCTTAAAGTCCAGCAGCAAAGCACTCATAGAAAAAAGTGACAGAAATCTTCTCACAGTGTCTTTTAAAAAAGATGATCTCTGCTTTCCCAAAGCTTTCCATAAAATCTGCACACATATACACTCATTTTAAGTGATATAACCCTTACCTTCTTAAATCTGCAACCAGTTTCACATCTGCTATGATGAGCTTGTGTTCAATAATCATGTGCTTCAGGAGTTGGTTTTGTTCTGCTAAGAGATAGCATTCTTTGCAGAAAATACAAGGCACACAGGGAGAACTTCCTACAGCATCAACACCACCTGGACTTTCTGGCAGTGACAGAGGCTCCAAAATACACTCAGTATCTATAATAAATAGAAGGAATAATTAGTTTTCACTAAGTGAATAAATCTACATCACTTGAAACACTTTTAGGCAGTACATGTAACTCCTGCTTTGAGTCTCACTTCTGTCGCATGGATCACTTCAAGAGCAAGATGCTTGGAAGCCGGTTGGTGGGTTGACTGCATTGTTTCCAAGGAGAGTGGGAGGTTGGCACAGGATGGTTCTCAAGTATCTGCCCCAGCTGAAACTCCCAGTTGAAACCAAGTCAGTCAGTCACAAGTGCTCTGCTTACTACTAAGGGAAGTTTTATTATGAGAAACCTACTTTTCTTCCTCTCCCTTTCTAGTTCACCTGCTTATATGAATCAAGCTACTCCCTTGCCACATTGCTCAGAACATCAGGAAGGCTTTAGACTGTATAGCGCAAACTGTTTCGCATGTTAATTTTCCTAATTATACTTTTATTTACTGCACAATGTTTCTATAATTTTCTGACTGACTCTTGAAGGTATGTATGCATTTGTCTTGCCTTCCCCCTCGCCTCCTGCCATTTGTATCGCATTTCCTGTTCTATGACAAAAGAAAAGACTCTTCTTGATCAAGACTACTGCCACGTGGAAGTTTATGCCCACTGAAACACTTTCTAACTGTACAGACACTGAGGAGGGGCCAGCCATGCCCCATGCGGAAAGTTCAGTGGCTCATGTGCCTACTATACTGTACCAGTCAGACACAGGTTGCTCAAGTGACAGCACACAGGGGTGAGTCACCAGCATATGTTCTCCAAGTTTGCTGTTGTTGTAGTTCAAGTGGATTGCACATGACTGTGAGAATGATCAACGCCAGTTGACTCTGAAATTGTGTGGGATCTGCTGCTCCAGCTGGATCCCTACAAATCTACGGGGCCTGATTCATCCAAGAACCACACCTCAATCTTTGGTAAGGTAGGAAATGCCAATTTCAATATGTATCTACTATTTTAGCTACATCATAACAGAAGAACATAACAAAAAGAAAAGTTTTGCATAACAAAAGAAAAGTAAAAGCAAACAGAAAAAAAGGTCCCCAGTCTTCCTACACTCTTGCAGGTGAAAACATCACAGGTCTCCTTGACTCCTGTGACATGAAGTTAGCTTGTGCAGCAGGAGAATAAACTCTTTGTCTCCGGATTCCTGCAGTGACACGAACAGCTCTTTAAAAACATGAAATTTCACAGAATCACAGCATGGATGAGATCAGAACAGACATCTGGAGGTCATCTGGTCATGCAGGGCCCTCAAGAATGACCACCTAGAGCTGACTGCCTGAGACCATGTACAGATGGCTTTTCAGTATCTTCAAGGATGGAGACTACACTACCTCCCTGGGCAACATGTGCCAGTGTTCAGTCATTCTCACAGTGAAAAAGGATCCCCTGATATTCAGACAGAACCTCCAGGGTTTCAGTAGATATCTAAAGAATTAAGCAAAAGTCTTTCTCTCAAGTCTATTATTTTGTCACACAGGAATTGTAAAATGTGTATGGTTAAATGAAGCTTAATCAACAATATTTACCAGATAGAAGAAGCAATGTCAACTTTCACCCTACAAAAATCATATATATATGTTACATATTGGCAAGTACACTACATATGTGATGATCTTTTAACTTGCCTTCATGGAAAATGTGAAAAATAACTTGAAAAATTATAGCAATTTTGCTTTTTTCCTAGGAAAATATGCTAACAGAGCAGTGCTCTACCCCACCCTCTACCGAGACTCTGAAATAACCAAAGAAAGGCTGGAGTTTCAGAGATGGACCTGGGAAGCTCCTAAAAGTCCTGTGTTAAATCTCTATTCAGGCAAAAGAGGAGGCTTGGAGAGGGAAAGGAGACTCCATCACCCACTGTGGATGCTGTCCGGCAGTGGCTGGCCCGCCAGTGTGGACATGCAGTGCTCCAGAGCAGCCACAGCGTGTGCCAGTGGCTCCTGATGAGGCTGCTCATCTGAGGGACTGGGGGTAAACTGGGACTACCAGTAGCCACACGTGGGAAAGGGCACAAAGCCACAGAAAAAACAGCTTCATCAGTTCTGTGCTGCTTCTGGAACAACATATCCTCTGCACAACTGTAAAGGCTCCTACAGTTTTTCTTTTGAAAAATAAAACTTACTGGAAAGGCAGTGACTTGACTGAAGACTGATGGCTGGATTACACTGAGTTCAGTTTATCCCATAAAACTAAGTAGTGTGGAGAGATGGCAGCACATAGAGCATGCCATTACCTGGAGCAGTACTACTGCTGTGCACAATCTAACACTTTTCCTCTCATAATTCTACCTGCAGTTCAGCCCATTCCCTTCCTCCAGACATTTCTTTATTAAACTGGCATTGCAGAAATTGTTCCATTTCTTCTATTTTAAGAACAGCAGCAGCTATAGTATGTGCTAGAGCAATCCTCATGAAAGGGTCAGCTCTCCCAAGCAAAACTGATATTATCTTCAAGAGTCTAGGTTTGTCCAGTCTTATAATCAGTATTAGTTTGTAGCCTGAAGAATCACTAAAACATGTTTGCTGAGAAAAGTAGAACAACTTAATTTCCTTTGCAATTGCTGATGCCAAGTGAACTAAGAAGATACTCTGTCAGCCAGTTCAGCTGTGACCAGTAAGCAGCAGCACTACTTTTTATTCATTTTTGGTTTAGGTCTCTTGCAATGACCTATTTAAACATTTAGAAGTCCAAATAAACAAGTGCCTATTTGCCTCAACAAACCAAGTTTCAACAGATAGGGTGCTACTCAACATAGACAAGGAGCTGATATAGTTATTTAACATGGGTACTTGTGAGTAGCAATTACTTGGGCTGGAAGAATAGAGCTGTTAGTCTTTTTAACTGTAGTGGTGTAGTGGTAGGAATAAACTGAGGTGAAGATTTTTTTGCTGCCCAAAGAACATCACTAAAAGAGAATAACTTCAGATGCCTGTGCCAGTGCGGCAACTTGCAGAAGCTTATGCAATTTCTTTCAAAGGGACTTAAAGGAGGAGGGAAGGCAAAAAAGAACCCATGAAAATATCTTCATACTCATCTGCTACAGAAAACACTGAACAAGAGAATGAACAGAGCTGAACAAAGATGCACAGCCTTTAGCATAGTATTTACTGGACTGACATGCAGCACAAACATCAAAACAGTACAAATAAAGCTAAGCATAATATTGAAATCTCCACAAAAGCAGCTAATTTTGTTTCTGTATTTGGAGCACTGTGGCCACAAGTACTAAAGAAAAGCTGTTAACTAAAGCATAGCTCAGGGCTAACAGGAAAATAAAAACACTCAATTCGAGTTCTCAGACTCCAAGACTCCCACTTGCAGAGGCTCTTGAAAATGAAGGAAAAGTTACAAGCTTTCCCCTTTCAATCTACTCCAACAAGAATGACCTCCCATGGACAGATTAAACATCCCTCTAGTGCACGTGCGCTGTCTGACAAGGGTGAGAACCAATTCCCTAGGAGTGTATAAAAATAGGGCAAACAGTAATCACAGAAATAGCATAGTTTTCCATATTTCTGAGGTTGGAGAGTTTAAGTCCAAAGCTGTATGAGCCTTTGTTAACTTTGAGTTTTGAATTGGTGTTTGTATTTTTTTTTTCTCCTCTCCATGGATTTGTTTCTGCATTATTTAACGTTGTTGGTCTTTCAGCACCCACTACAAAAACCTCCAGCAACATTCCACATTTCTCCTAATGGTCCTTCATTCCTTGTCCTGGTTCAGCTCTTGGCTAGTTCTACTCTAACCTTCTTCATGCACTGTGATAAGGGGTGGCTTGAGAATAAAATAGATTTCTAAATCAGCCCATTTTTTTTCTTTCTCTCTCCTCTTTACTTTTTATTTCTGGTATTTTGCTTAATTTTTGGATCATTGAATGAATGACTGAGTTCTGTTTGGTGATTCCAAGTTTTGTAAGCTGTGAATCAGGTTTTAATGTACAAGACAGTGGACATATTCTTTGTGTTCACTCCTGTGGGTTACTCAGCATTTGCTAACATCAAGTGGCACCTTTTTGGTGCAGTTCACTCAAAGAACGTGAGATTCCCTGCAATGCTTCAGTTGCCCCTCCTGCTTACCCCTTGGGAAAACAAATGTGTATTAACAGCTAACCATGATAAATTTTATCACCTAACCCCCTCCCTACCTTGTGTCTGTGATGAACAGCACAGGACTCAACAGCTGATGAGAAGAGAGCCCTGTAAAATCCATCCATCAAGTTTCAGATAAATCATTCTGTCACCACTGAGTTTTTCTCCTCTGCCTAAGAGAAAAACAGCATGACTGCTATGCAAACAGGTATCCCAAAGGTTTCACAGAAAGCCTACCAAACTTAAGCACCAAGGAAATCCCTCTCTTATTCACAGAACTGACAGCTGACACAATGTTGTTCAACCTTTAATAGAACAGATAAAACCAAGATCTTTTACAGCTTATTCAGAGTTGAAAAATCTAGATTAGTAGAACAAAGAGAATAGAGGAATAAAGTATTGGAAAACAGAGATTAAGAAGCATACCCAGTTCTTCAGGGGAAAGTAAATACCTTTGAAGATATTTGACAATGAGATGGTATAGAAAACAATCTGGATTACATAAATTACTTTCAAAACTAAAATAAGCACTATTTTGTTGTTATAAGCACCCACAGGATACCCAATGAAATGGAATTCTGAACCCTGCAGAGGAACTGTACACACCATTACAAAAGTGGTAAAAGAATGAAAAAAATCACAAACAAAAAACCAACAAAAGGCTGCCTGTTATAGAAACAATACAGCTTAATTTTATTTTAAGACTTCGTATAATATAGACTAGTTAATCTTCACACCTAGTGAAGGAACAAGCTCCAAATGAATTCATCTTCCTTACTGGAACATTTTTACTTTTGGATACAATTATTCTCAACTCAAAACTAATGTTAGTTTGCACAATTAAGTAAATGTTACACCCACACAGTTATAACACAGACTGTAGCAGAGCAGGCAATGTACTCTACCTGCATGTCACACATACAATTATCACAAAGCAACATGCCATACGATTTTATGGCCAATACAACACACCTGTGGATCAGAAAAAAGAGACAACATTCAGCATTTGAGCAGTAGTTGTGAAAGGCAAAGTCCTCAGACTTTAACAGTGTCACAAGTTGCTGCCATCAGGAAGCATAGGGATGTCTTTTTACCCTGTCTTTCTCCACCTTATCCTACCACTCCTAACCATCTAGTGTTGCCCTTCTGCTTCTGCTGGCTCCTAGGCCTGACAAATCCTTTGATGAGTCGATTCAAGTCTTTACCAGACAGAACCATTCATGACTTTTTTTTCTGCTCAATACGTTGAAAATGGTCACACAGGAGTCCACCAAGAGCAAGAGCAAACCAAAGAGTGCACAGTGAGAAGCAAGGTGGAACAGAATCTTCCTCTTCTCATCTCAGCTTCCTCCTCTCTTCTCGGCTTTACAGCCTCAGCTGTTTCACACAATTTAACCATAAGCGTGCCTTTTAAAGTGTGTAAAGGTTCCTTCAAAGGCATCACATACAAAGGAAAAGAAACCCCTAAGATTTTACCCCTGGGCTTCCTAACAAGACCCCCCAGCACTGGCTTCAGTTCGCAAACCCTACTGTTGTCAGTGTAGGCACATGTAACTCACTAAATGCAGAATGAGCTCCTGTGCTAGGTTCTTCTGGGCTGCATACCTGAACTACGTGCTCTGACTGGAACTGGGAACAATTTGAACACTGCTGCATAAATTACATTCCCTAACTAGAATGTGGAGGTTCTGGGGTTCAGATAAATGAAGTAAGTCCCCTGTTAGAACTCTTAACTCACACAGCTTGGGCCTGGGGTATAACCTGCAGCTGTGACTCGAGTGCCAGAGCTCAAGGAGCAGCAGACCCTTCCAGCAGGCGACCAGCAAGCTGATGGAGCAACTCCCTAAATTAGTCTGCAGGGAATGCTGAGGAGAGGGGCATTCATAGCCTTCTTTTTGAAGCTTTGCCACTAGAGAAAAATGAATGAGAGTCATGAGACCAGAAGGAAAGGAAGTAAGTCCAAAGACAAGGTTTTTTAACTAGGGAAAAAGAAATCTATCTCATTTAAAACAGATCAATTTATTATTAGATGAAGAATACCCTGAAAATTCAAGACCTTACATAGCCTGAGAACTGATGAAAAAGGCATTCATACAAATTTGATTTTAAGACATATTTACAGGTTTCATGTCATTTTTTTGTAGTCTATGGCACAACAACAAGGCCTTAGGTTGAAGAGTTTATGATGTAAATACAGACACGAAAAGTATATATTTATAAGCTTGTTGTTGGTAACACAAGGATAATGAAACAAAATAAGAACAGCTGCTGGAATGTTAAGTGTCTTTCTAATTAAATCCAGTAGTTGAATGAATCAATTCATTACCAACAAGTCTGGTTTATTATCTCATTAATACAGCTGGTTAATATTATGAGGAGATTAACACAAGAATTTGAAATGATCCTAAAACACAAATGAACACAACAAAGACATACAGACGAATAAAGGAGTCCAAACAATGAGCAAAAGAAGGGTTTTGAGACACGCAAAGAACAAAGGGGAGAAAGAATGACAGGAAAATAGGAGACACCTAGCAAACCTGGCACTCCACACAAAAAGCATGACAGATGCCAACTGGAAAACAGAAAGACTGAGGACCCTCCCCCAAGTTCACAATGATTACATGGAAAACAATTTAATTATCAAAATGACCACACACTCCCAGATATGGTACATTGGGGAAACAACACAGATTCCCATAGGCAATTCTGCACTAAACAGTGCTGCATTTAAAACTCTTCAGGAAATGAGTAGTTTTAAAGCTTTGTCTTGTAATCAATTTTTTTTTTTGAGCTACAGTGAAAGGGTATTGAGAAGGATCAGCTTGACACTCAAAATACACACATGACAGCTTCCCTGTTTTGCAGCCTTGGCACCAAAGCATCTATTTGCTGGCACAGCAGCATTCCCTAATTTGTGGTCATATTCTTGGAAGCGATTTTATACTGATTACAGGATTTTTCCTTTGTTTTCTAGAGTATAAAAGATGGATGACTAATGACTTGCCAAATAAACAATATTCAAACCCCAAACTCAGAATACTGGAAATAAAACACCCTGTTATCGTCCTTACAAATACTACACGCCAATAAATTTCTTAGTAAAAGAAGAATCAATGTACATAATCGTCTACCTACTTTGACACATTAAAGTGCTCAAATACTTCTATTAAGTTGAATAGAGTCTGAGTTCATGAGGAATTATTTAGCTATTACTTCTGCTTGTTAACACACTATGAATGATATTTAGTTAAAATGTCCATGTGCTCTAGGAGACAACACATCCTGTAGCTTCTTCAAAGATCAGTCAGTCTCAACCCTGCCTGTTTTTTCATTGAATGCAAATGAACACTTCAAAAGAATTCTTAATCCCCCAGCTAAACCTTGTCAGTTTTACAGAAACCATACATATTCTGTAGCATCCGCTGTCTGGGAGTATGAGAATTTTATTCCAGCCAAATGACAGCTTTAAGAAAAGCTGTGAGTTACCGAATCCTAATAACTCAGGACAGAGTTTCTATAGAGCAGGTGTCTGCTGGGAGCTGGAACTAACAGAAATACAACTGTGCTTAATAGCCATATTTAACAGGGCTGCTCTGTTGGGGAGCTTAGGATGTTGCAGTTTCATTAGCATTAACAAGTGTTGCTATGGGTACCAGAGCACAGGCATCAGAACACAAGTGAATAGAAGGAGTGGGAAAGTGATTAATAAGATTGTGAAGTGTTGGAATTTTAATAAAACAAAACCAATGTGCTTGCCAATAAGATCATGTTTAAATAATAGACCTATATTATTGCCCAGTTCACTAGCAGATTCATGCTGCTGCTTTTCCTCTTTCTGCTTGAGCCCAGACAAAGCCCCACATCAATAGAAACCAGAGCAAACCCACTGTTCTCACACACAAAGGGACACACGTGCCCACACACACACTAATGAAAGTGACCCTAGTAAGTATTCATAACGATATTTAAGTGATGTTAATATGCAATTTATAAATATTTAACACACTACAGCAGGTTTTATTGGAAGCTCAGAGCCACATTAATGCCTCATTCCTGGGTAAATGGCACAACATATTAGCGTAGCTAAAGGCAGGGTTTGATATCATGGTTATAAATATGAAACAATATTTATCTACTTCAGAATTATATTCTGAATAATTTTATTAAACTTTTTAGAGCTTCTCTGATTTCTTACAACTGTTGTTAAGCAAAATTTCTGATGACGTTTCTTTGTTTGGTGTGATCACATGACATGGTAGACATAGAGAGCTGAGATCCACATTATGTACTAAAATACAGGGTTAGAAGCAATGAGAAGCAATTAGAAGCCCTACCCTATTATCTGGAAAGATTAACACGGTAATTATGTAGGCTGAAACTCAGAATGTTTAGTTACAAAGAAGAGGAAGAAAATATCCAAAACAAGAATTCGAAATGGAAGAACAAAAGTGACCATCTAGGTTCTTCTTTTGTACTTATCACCCAAATCTAATTAATAAAAAATCACTTTAACTTGCTCTCTAGTACAAAGGCATATCAAAGACACCATAATAAAGCATAACCAAGGTTTAAATTTGAGGAATAAAGATTAATTTACTGCTATTGTCACATGAAAAATAACTACTTCCAAAAAAAAAAAAAAAAAAAGGGTAAATTTTTGTGCCAAGCTGATCTAGACTGGCATTTTAAAATTTTAAAAAATACATACTGAGGGTGTCACAAGGAAAGATGTTTATGCAAATGTACTACCTGTGCATGATACCACCGCCTCTGTTCCACTGAATCCTCTGCAAACACAAGCAAGATGGAAATAGGCATGTCTTACTGTCCACTTACTGTGACTGCGACCTTAGGTCTCCCAGAAAGGGGTCTTAACATCTTTAGTAAGGATAGTAATACTTAATTACTACAATTTACCTTTGCAGCCTCTTTAGCAACTACTGTACTAAGCCTGGTAACTTTTTTGCCAACATTGCTATGCAAAACAGCTTAATTACTTTACTCTCTACTAGTCATCATGATTTAATAGCAGTTAATAATTCTTTATTACAAGGATTTTCCTTTACTTGTCACTTGTTCTGTTCCTCTAGCAGAATTCAGTTCCCAAGCATGTTTATCCTCTTGATGTTAAAAGAACTGCCTCCTAGTCTTTTTAAACAATACTTTACACTCTGTAGCTAAAGGAAGGGCTGTGTGATTTTCCTTGAAAAACCTAAAGCCCACTTTAGCAGTTCCTGTAAGAGATCCCCATGTCATTATGATGGGAATTTTTACCATGCTCCTAAGATGTTTGCATCACAGGGTTTATAACTTACACTTTCCTTGAAAAAGGCAAGTATTTGAGAATAACAACTACAAATACCATGAAATTTTTATTTTAAATGTCACTTTAATTTTTATCAGACTCATCTAAATTAGAACTAACCTCAAAGTGCATCCTGAGAGGTCCCATTTGTGGGACCCTGGTGTATGTGTGTTTCATACTGACAGAACAGGCTGAAAATTCTCACAGGTATTCTGACTAGATTCCTGATACTCAGGAAGCCTTCAAGACTGACTTGTTTAAATGAATTTTGTACTTACTGAAGAATCAGTACGAGGAAGAGTTCCTGTGATGTTAGAAACTCTGTGGCCTGTTGCTGCCTTCTCAGTGAACTGGAGCTTTTCCAGATGGAGAGTAGCAAAATAAGTTGTTTCTACTTTTAGAATCTAACCTCCATAAACTGGTAGTTAAAATGGAAAAAAAGAGTGGCTCAAAAGGAAAGTTCATTATAGTGTGCAGTGATGTGAATCAACACAGTTCAGCCTAATTGATATCTTGGTTCAGGAAAACAAAGCTTTGACTGTATTTCAAAGAATCCACTATTTATACCCTTTATACATTAAATTTTGAAAATTGCTTTCAGAGGAAAGTATTTTTAAGTTGGAGCTCAAATATTTATGTCTTATGAATCTAAGGGACATCTCACAGCAGACTATATAAAATTTCTATGAGCATATTCTGAATTTGTACTGGAGTTTGAAATAAATATTTTTGTGATACTAGATTTATTTGTCCTCCATGCATTCATTAAACATATGAAATAGATCTGAACTCTTAAGTATCATATACACTTACTAAATGGTACTGCTAATGTAGCTCATGGACATGGATGATAAAATAATTGAAGCCGATTTCCTCAAGAAACAGAATTAGAATGTTAGAATTAGTGATACAAGTTGCTTGTGTTTTTCAGGCAATATTTTGCTAACTGTATAAATACATGTAGGCTCCTGAATATTAAATTAGAACAGTAATAACACAGGCTGCATATTTTTATCCCATATAAGACAAAATCAATTAAAATTTCCAGCACGATGTTTTCTGTTACATATTGGCCTTCAGAGAAAAAGCTCTATCTCATTTATTCATGCATTACCGAATCATAATAAAATTCAGTGCTGGCACACTGGTCAAGACTAGCAAAATGCTCCGCTGATAGCAGTATCACTTATAACTGCACAGATTTGTTCTGTAACAACTCCTGTTTTCATACTGCAAGCCTTGTGCACTGCCACTGTGGGACTGCCAGACCTGGCTGGGGCACACACTGTGGACTTTGGCAGTGGTCCTGGATAGCAGGGTGCTGTGCCATGCCTCCCTATGCTGCCCACCAGCCCCGTCCCTCTTGTCGCATCTCAGCACAGCTTTGACCTGCGCAGGAGTTTTGCGGCCCTTGATCATCCTTCAGCTGCTTTGTGCACTGGCTTAGAGATCAGGCTGGGGGCATGTGAACTACACTTGTCTGGAGTTCCAGATACATACAAACCCCATCCTAACCCTTAGCAGAGACACCTGGGTCTAAACTAAGGGGCTGTTTGGTGTGGGAAGACTGACTATATGTAATCCTAAGCAAAAATGCCAAACCGTGCAAGATAGTTCAGGGAACGTGGCACCAACTGCCCTTATCTGTGGTGCTTTATTACTTGTACAGGTGGGTAGAGCCATACCATACCACACCAACTTGTGAGGCTGAAACAGATGGCATATGCAGTTATAAAGCTTCAGTACCAGAGGGATAAAGGGAATGCTTGCAACCTGCTACAACTACACAAGGCAAGCAGCTACTCCTCTGGGACAGGGACACTGATGAGAAATGGGAGGATGACACATCAATGAACAAGAATCAAAAGAAGAAGCTGGGCCATTTCACACTGGTTACTGTCAGTGNAAAAAAGACCGTTTGGAAGGCACAGTCCAGTGAAAACAGGGGGCAAAAAGTCAAAAGGAAAGTTTCAAGAAATCCAGTTGAAATATATTACAAAGAACAGACAGGTGTCTCTCGACTACTGAAGCCACTGACACAACACCTATTACAATTTCTCATTTACAGGTCTACTATAGCAAAATATTAGAACAGAATTGCAAACAGTCAGTGATCATGGAAAGACCTGCTGAGAAACCAGTCCTTGAGATCAATGATCAGACATTAGACTTGAAACTACACCATTTCCTACAGTGCCGAAACATTAAAAGTCAACATGCACTGCTGTATACTGATGATCTAAAATCCTTTATGATCATAGAAAAAACTCAAGTCAAGCACAATGCCATCTTAATTTACTTATTTTTGCTGTCAGTCATTTGAGTGTCATAACATGTAACATGTTTTGGAAAATGAGCAAAGACTCCAGTTGAGTACTTCTGGGTCCACGCCATCATGAAGATATCAAATATGGGTACTTTTTCTATATGAGGTAGTTGGTGCATTCCACATCAGTACGGCAAAAAAAGTGTTATTGCTTATATTACAGGGCCCCAAGTGGGTCAGAAAAAACCCTCAACATGAAACTGTACTGCATAGATAGCTACACACATTACATTTGTACTCTTATGTAGTATCTGGCATATTCTTATTGAGGAAAACTGCTTGCCAGATTACCTAACCCTACTGAGTAGCAGGTTGGCACCTTTCAAAAATTTGCATATTATATTGCAATCTAAGCAGAATCATGGAACGGCTTGAGTTGGAAGGTAACTAAAAGATCATCTAGTTCCAACCCCTCCACACTGGGCAGGGATGTCACAGCACAGTTTCATCTTGTTATGTGATTTTAATAATACTGACCAAAAATTATTTAATACAACAATTATCAGGTCATTGAACACTAGTCTTTTCCCACTCAAGTGACTGTAATTAAGTACTGACTTAGTCGAGACAAGAACTCTGCAAAAAACCTGCACTTACACAAATATATTCCCCTGACTTCACTGAGACACTGGTCAATCTTAATGTGCTCAGCTCTTCACAGGCACAGACCTGTTTTAAAGTTGCACAAAACCTTTTTTCCCATTTTTTCTGTTCCAGTCACTCAATGCCATATTCTTTCCCACATTGTGTGAGGCATTTATTGATGCAATATTTAAAGCTACTTTAAAAGGCCCATGAAAAGACATTCAAATGCTTTCAGGCTTTTCTCCCAGTTTCAGCCTGCTGGGAGTTTCTGGATGAGAATGTGAAGCAAAAACCTCCGAGAGAGTCAGGGAACAACTGCAGTTTTATGATGCAGATGTTCACACAAAGATGCAGAGTTCTAGCAGAGGTTTCACAGGACTTGGTGGAAGAAAGCACACGGAGCTGGGAAAAGTATGAATGCTGCTTGGACAGACATGAATTTAACCTACACAGAAGTTAAAACACTTAATGTTTACAATTTCATAATATTTAAGCTCTTTTCTTCATTTCTTATTGTTCTCTCTTATCATTTCCTTTATCAAGTAAGCTGGTTAGTCTCAAAGGGTGAATTCTATCACCTGTTTATATGACAGGCACACCCTGTGGCAGGCATCATTGGCAACAAGAATCTACAACTTTAGTGCTCTTAAAGAAAATCAGTACTCCCCAGTAGAAACAAAGCAGTGAACAAGGTATAACAAACTATCCTGGCGTATGTGTTACACTCAGAACATTCAAAAAACTTACAATACCTCTCTAGAGCACACCTCTGCATCTAAATAAAGCATGTCCACGTCTTCTATTTGGTCAAGTGATGAGAAAACATTTTGGGTAAGAATCAGGTATTTGCCAATACAGAAACAGTTTAAAGGTCTTCATCAATCTGAGCACTGATGAATCACCACTCATGGTTGCTCCACCGAAGGTAACAGAAGACCTGAGCAGAGGTTTCAAACCACTTAAAGGCTTTAACATGCAAACAAGTTATCATGTTTAAGCTGTGTATGTGCTCACCAGGTCCTCTGAAGCAGCTTACTTCCAAATGAGCTTCAGTTAGTATATAGAGGAGGTGACACTTGGTAGTTTGCTTATGTAGCAAAGCCCTTACCTGCTACTGAGCAGGCAAGAGTTGGCTTAGACTACTGGACTGAAATACAAGGATAAACGCCATCCATCTGTGCTTTTAAGATATGAAAGTTTTCTGAATTCAGAGAAAACCTAGTAGCAAGTCTTTATTGGCTATTTTTGGAGACTACAATATATCCTATACCTTGTGCTAACAGGAGTTATGTATTCATGCCAAGGTCTCGGGACGCCCCTTTGTCTTGAGCAAAAAATATTTGCACGCTAGCAACACAGTTATTTGTAAAATTATGACAGGATCACAGGCAGCTCAGATCTGTATTCCAAACAATACAATCTCTCATTTACTTTATTAATCCATTACTACCCATTTAATGAAATATTTAGTTTCACTTGTATATTCTCCCATTGCCATTGTTTTAAAGAAATGTGCTGTGAAAGCTAAAAACAGTAAAATATTATTACAAAAATTACATGAAAGGATATTGCCCTTTTACTTTTCACACAGAGAAGTACATAAAAGGTGATTTTACCAACCATAACTTAGTAATTTCCAGTCCTCCACAAGATCCATTTGCTTATCAAGTAAATGCTAAAAATTACTTTGAGATTGCATTTTTAATTAAAAATCATAAAAAAGGTTCTTAAAACATTTTTAAATAATACTGCTTTAGGAGACCCACTTTTGTAATCATATTAAAATAAATTGCATTGCACTTCTAGAATTAATTAGTGAACCTGTCCTCCAGGTATAATTGCTAATTATTCAGTTCACAATGATTAATCTGCATCAACCCAAGATCCTTTACAGAGCTAGTGGTAAAAGGAATCTCTTCTCTCTCTCTCCAAAATCTGTGGTATGATGGAAGCCTCAGGTCTTGAAATCCTCTACTGCACACCCAGATTTAACCTGAGAAACAGATCACCAGTGATAGTCTTGATGCTTGACAGTGCCCTGTGGGGGAACAACTGAGGATGCAACCATATATGATTATTTGGAACTGGTGGGGGTTTTAAGTGAGGCTATGAACCTCTGAACCCACAAAAGAGAAATGGGCAGGTCTAACATCCAAGGAACTCTTGGGAATGAAAAGATGAGAAGAGGAAGCTGTATGGTCGGGGCAATGGCTGCTCTATCACCTTGCTGGGGTTTTCACCCTTGGCAATGAGCAGCCTGCAGCTCCCCATTTACAACAGTGCCTGCTGTGGATTTTTGAAGTGGAAGGAGGTAAAGCACTCAGGGTGATCTGAACAGGAGGAGTACTGTAAGGAAGCTGGGATGGGAAGAGATTTGGTTCCCTACTTTATTTGGTTAAGGATTATTCAGTATAAGAGAAACAACAAATAACAAGGAAAGTGGCAGGTGACACACAAACAAACATTAAGGAGCAGGTGATAACAGGGACAATAAGCTGTCTTTGGTCACTATGGGAACTAATGCCATTAAAGGAACTACTCACAGCCTTGAACAGGTTGACCATGAATTCTGTCATTGATAAGAAAGGGGAAATGTGTGATTATCATATGTATTATGGTATTTCTGAGGGGCTTTATGGATGGGATATCAGAAGGCATTTGTGGGATATTGTATAATTTATGGGAAATTTAGAAGAGGGGACAAAGATGAAGAAAGGGAAGGATGGAGGGGAATAAACACCAGACAATGGAGGCAGGGAGTAGGACAAAGAAAAAAAGGGCAAGTTGCATTTAAACGGGCCGCTGGTGGGTATGCTTCTCTGATCAAACCCTGCACTTGAGCACGTCTTTTCTTTCCTCTTAATAAATCCTTTCCTTAACTACCTTTTTTTTAATCCTCTGTCCTATGTGTGGTACTGCTGCAAGGTTTAAGTGCTAGCAACTGCTAAAGATACTGCAACTCTCAAGGTCTGCACGTCCAGGAAGCAGTAACTGGAGGGACCACGGTGTATCTCTTCTCCTAGTGAACTTAACCCTGTATGCATGTGTGCACATGTGTAATTTGCTAGCAAGGTACAATGGGAGGACACCTATATCTGCAAAGACGCAAGGCCTGAGTCAGAGGATGGGCAAGGGGCCTGGGGTCCAGCCATGGACACAGTTATGTCCACCACGGAAGGCCAGCTAACACACTAGGAGATTCTGCTAATATTTGAGGGATCCATAACTGTGGGGAACATGTGAGAGAAGCTCTCATAGCATCCTTAACAGAACTTCAGAGCTGAGCAAAAGAAGCAATGGTTACACTGTCAAGAACAAAACAAATTGCACTAAAGTATCCTCTAGGTAGCAAAGAAAAAAGACATGTACAAGACCAACCGAACTTTAGTTTCCCACACTAAATGAAATATTCTTAAAGATGGGACACAAGACATGGAAGAAATAAGAATAGCATGCTGTGCTTTGGCATAATACACCCCAGCAGCATGCATTCAAAAGCACATAAAGACCTTGAGTAAAAACTGTAACTGTCGGACTGATGCTGAAACAATGAAAGACACACTTCCAGAAAAAAAAATCATTTTAAAATCCATTGACAGAGGCAGTAGGAAGTATTGGTTTGTAGCATAATTAACGTAGTCTGAACAAATTGTACTGTGGACAGTGATATATTTATTAAAAGCCACTTGGTGAAGGCTGCTGGAGGCAACTAACTAGAAGATAACACAGTCTTAGATTAGAATATAAAAGCACAGGCTTTCCTGTAAATAGGTAACAGCAAGACAGGAAAAAAAAAAAGTTATTTAATTTTCCTATATGCTGCCTCCAAATAAGTGACATGCCTTCTCATGTGCACCTGCAAGTACAAGATTTTGCCAGAGGGAACAGTTTTGTAGAAATGAAAACCCTGAACAAATCAGGATTTTGTTCAGAGTGGAGAAATGATAAATATTACGGTGAAGTATTTCTTTGCCCACAGACAATGTGATTTATACTCTTAGATCTGTCGACCCTAAGCAACTGTGCTCTAAATCAATAATTTTGGAAAGGCTATTTCAGCTATAGGGTAGTCCTGTCTTTGTTCAAGGGAAGATTGTTTATGCTTAAGTCCATCATGGTTAACATGACAGAGAGCAGTTACAATGCTGGGGCAGAATTTTATGACTCCCAGCTAGCATGTTGGCAGACCTGTCTTATAGAGATAGGGAGAGCCTGGATGTACATGGAAGTCTACAGGCTGATGTGAAAGTTAATTTAGCCTGGCATCTCTTATTTTGATTTTCAATAGTGACTTCTACATGTTTCACCACCTAGGGACTCTAAACAATTTGTCATGGGATTCAAAGTGAGTTTGGGAGCAAAGACACTGAAAGTTCACTAATCCCATCAATGAGTGGTCATGATCAGTAACAGGAAAACAGCATAGACGTAAGAATTTTCATGGAACAAACTTTTGTTTTGGACTGGTACCAATGCCTTTACAAGAGTTACCAAGAAAAACCTCAGGGTAACCTTATTATCTCTAGTAGTCCACAGACCTTTCACACAGAAGATTTGCACAGACAAAAGCCCACATCCTTTCCAACAGTTAAAACAGCACAGCTTTGCCTTTGGGTGCAATTCCACCACTGTGGAAGGGCTTTAGAAGGGTCTGGCTTTTCATGTATGAGAGGCTTATGCCAACATACTGTAACAGAAATAAAATCAGAGCACTGCTTTAACTATTAGCATAAATAAAGTGACATTACTTTCATGTACAGAAGGGTGGATACTAGAGAAACAACACAAATGTCACTTAGAAGACCACTCACTATCAAAGTCTGACAACCAGAAGGGTCAAGCACAGAATAAATGCACCCTGACTCTAGGTTTGACACTGCCTGCTTGCGTATGCCTTCCTTTTGTTGCGTTCTTCACACTATCAGTGACTTAAAAATTCAATATAACTTGACAGTAGATGTTAAAAGCCAACCTGAACAGAAAAAAAAAAAAAAAAAAAAAAAGCCATTTTCTTCTCTTACATGTGAAAACATTAAATTCTATTTTTTTGTTCTGATCAAACTGAATCATCCCGTAAAATCCCTAGCTACCACTTCAGAGTCATTATTTGCTTGGAGAACACTTTTTAAAAACCAGACATGCCCATCTTACAGACAATTTGTACCTGGTAGGACCTGCAGAGCAGCATCCTAGTCTCCCTTTTTTCTGCCTATGCCTTCCCACAGGACCAGAAGATGTAACCAAAGCTCTTGCTCCTGCCCCATAACACCCGGGCTCCTCTCACAAGGGCCAGTTCAGCTTGAGGAATTCTTGTCGTTTACTTATGGTGAGTTGTAGCTAAGCTGCGTCCAGAAGGGCACAGGCATACAGGCTTCTCAACAGGGACACAAACCCTGCTGTTCTTGCTGCTTAGGACGCCAGGCTTGTCCCTGCAGCCACTCCCCCAGCCCATTTGTGCTCCTCGCTGTGCACCGCCTGCCTTGCTTTATCTCTCTGTATGTTTGTGCTGACAGGTGGATTTATGCGAGAAGTCAAAAAGCCCCCCAGAGCATCAGCTCCACGTCCCAGCTCTGGCACGCTGCCGGCACCAACTCCCAACTCTGCCCATGCCCGCAGCTCGGCGTGCCACCCGCGGGGCTCTTCTCCGAGAAGGGTAGGCACCAGCGGGACCACGAGAACGACTCACGTTCCTGTACCACCAGCGGGAGGGGGGGACGGGGCTGCCCGAACAACCCCGCTCCCACGGGCGGCAGGCGCTCCCTGCCGCGCCGGGCGCGGCGCTCACAGCGCCCCACACGTGTCCGCCGCCCCGCCCCAGCGCCCGAGCAGGGGCCGCGGAGCCGGGGGAGAGGAGCGGGGTCCCCCCGGCGCCCGCAGGGAACTCACCTGCCCGCGCCGGCCCCGCACCCCCGTGGGCCGCTGCCATTCCGCCTCCGCCTCCGCCTCCGCCCCGCTCCGCCCCGCCGGGCCGCGCGGGGCCACATGGGGCTCGTAGTCCCTGCCCCGGCCGCGGGCGGCGAGGGGCGCGGCCGTGCCGAGGCACTACGTTCCCCGGCGTGCAGCGGGACGGGGG
>VXAU01004990.1:312054-343458 GCA_013399695.1 Formicarius rufipectus | reverse complement strand
CGGGGCTGGGCAGCCGCGGCTGAGCAGCGGGCGCGCTTGGCGGCCACCGCCGCTCCCAGCGAAGGGGCTGGCGGGGGGCCGGGCGCGGGCACGCCGCCAGCATGTGGATACCCACGGAGCACGAGAAGTACGGCGTGGGTGAGTGAGAGAGGGCGAGCGGGGCAGCGCGGCGACGAGGAGCGGCGCTGCCGGCGGGGAGCGCATCCCGGGCGGAGCGGGCGCGCCCCGCGGGGCGCTGCTGCCGTGTCCTGCGGGAGCGAAGGCAGCGCCCGGGGGTGGCCGCGATGGGCGTCGGAGGTCCCGTCGGGGCGAGGGGGAGCGGCCCCTTCCCCGGGGGCGCAACAAAGGGCGGCCGATGCCCGAGTCGCGCCTCCCGCCGTGCCAGGGGATGGGGCCGGGGCAGGTTCCCTGTGTGCGAGGCGGGCTCTGGCTGTACCCACGGGGCTGGGTGGAAAGGCTCGCGTTCCGCGGGGAACAAAGCAGCCTGAAAAACATCTCGCTGGAAGCGGACAGCCGGCGGGAGACGGTGTCCGGCGGTCGCCCGGGGAGGAGCAGGAGCGGGCATTGTTCGCGGAGGTTTTGTCGCTGCTTCAGTGGAAACCAAACAGTGTCGCTTGTGGGAGCTGCGCTTCCTTGCCTGTTTGTTCCCCTTTGCCCGGTGCAGGGCTCTGAAGCCCGCGGGTTTGACTTGCGGAGCGCTCGGAGAGACTCGCGGTGATTTTATTTTTCTTGGCACCGCTTGTTAAAGCCGCTAGCACCCGGTGAGCGCTGGCAGCTCGTCCCGGACAATAGCCCACTCTGACACGGGTGTACTGAAATGTTGTGCAGCGTAGTAGTGTTTACGTCGCGTTCGAACGCGGAGTTGTTCGTGTTGGAGAAAAGCGGGAGGAGCGCGGAGCCCTCCTTTGTGTGTGTGTGTAGCAGCGCTGTGGCGAGCCGTGAGTGCGGGTCCGCTTCGTCCCATCTGGAGTTGAGCCCAGATGTTGCCGTCCTCCAAACGCTGAATTATAGAGATCATGGATGGGATTTATTCTCTTGACTTCTTTATTTGCCGGGTCGCAGATGGGTTGCAAGATACTGATTAGTCCTGCCACCCGCTTGTCTTTATGAGGATGGGCAAGAAGCTTAAAAGCCACTCGGGGAGTCCCTGGGAATCGTATGCTGGATATTAGCAATCAAGTATTTCAAGCCGCAGCCCTCCTCTCAGTTTATTTGTTGTTTATTTTTATCTTTGAGCATAATATGCTATTTCACAATAGAAGCATTTCTCCCCCGATTTATGAGCCAAAAATCACTAAGGAGCATCTTTCCTACTATTGGAAACAAGCAGCTACAAATTGTTCTCCCTATTTGAATAACTACCCCCTGATTAGTAAACAAATAAGCTTTTCTATGTTCAGTAACCCTTTTCAGGTGCTTTCACGTGAATCACTCTCCAGCTCTGCCTTGGTTGCCAGGGCTGGTGTCATTGAACTCTTACTCCTGCTAAAGAGATACAGTTGCAATTTCTCAATAGCGAGCTTCCTTTGGATCAACCAGGAAACGTAGTCCACTACAAAGATTCTCTTTATTTGTGTAAATATAATAGATTCACAAAAATTATGCTTATTATTATTTAAATTCATTCCATGGTTTTCTGTGATTAGGCTTCCAAAGGCTTTTCAAGGGAGTAACAAAAAGCCTCTGTTCAATTTGGGTCCTCTGTACCCCTAGGATGGGAGTGATATTGTAGTTCACATGACCACTGCAAAATGTTGAAATACTAGCCTGAAGTAATTTAATTTTTCTTTTGGACTGCTTTTCATTCTGTGTGCTCACTCACCTGCATGATGAGTGCTGTCTGCAAAATCTTCACACCCAATTACCCTGTAAGCTATTGTACTCTATTGCAATGTTAGGGGAGGCAGGAGAAAGGCTTCTATCTTGCTGTATAACTATTTGAACTTTACATAAAGTGAATCTCATAAATCAGACTTGTATTTTGCACCACAGACCAGGTTATTTTTTTTTCTTTGAAATTGATGGGATTGTTACATTTCCAGACAGTTTTTTAATACTGATGTGTTTATCTGCTTTTGTCAAACGGTTGCATTAGAAAACCCCCTCTGAAAATCCCGATTAGTTGTACCAAGCATATGTATCCTTTATACAAAAGAGCTCAGAGCTTACATCAACATCAGACCTCATCTGCATTTTCAGTCTGAATTTTGCAGCACATCTTGTGTGCTGCACACTTCTACTGTGACATGCCAAAATGGATGAATAACCAGGCAACAGCCACCTGGTTACACTGAAGGGTTACTGGTAACCAGGTGGCTGTTGCTGACTTGCACAAACTGACTGATTTCCCCTTGGAGGGGTAGTTAACATGAGTTACAATCTTCTTTTTCAAATTTTTAGCTTCCTCATGCTAGCCACTGATAATACCTAGTTGATTTTCACTGAGCAGATTGCTGAACTCTGAGTTAATTTACCAGTAGGCAGACACACTGCTAGTTCATTTCATGGTAGACGTTCACGCCACTGTAAGGAGAACATTATTGCACTTATTTGTGACAACTTTTATACTACAGTTACGTGTTTTTTGTTTCTAACGCTGTAGATTTTGTCAGTTATGTTGTACTATCCCTCAGGATGCTGTAGGTGAATTAAGCACTGGAATATTTCTGGTCCTGAGAAAGTTTCTTTTGTCTGGGTTTTGATATCCTTATTTTTAGAACAGAAGGTTAAACTTCTATGTTTTAGTCTGAAATTTCATATGTTCTGAATCACACCTTCAGCTGTTGTCAAACTAGTGATGGTATTGCACAAAGAATCCAGGGATTAGTTATGTGGAGTATTTAGCATGAAGTCTGCTGATGAGGGGGTAGGAGAGGTAAGATGATTTTTTTCCTTTTAATAGTAATTAAATCTGGTAGATATCAAATGGAGTTGACTTACCTAAATGATGTATGATCTATGTGAATTCAGAACCTAAGAGAATCGCAGATTCATTTAGGTTGGAAAAGACCTCAGAGATCATAGTCCAACCTTTGCCCAATGTTGTTTAGAACAATAACCAAACCTGTTGTTAAAGTGAGTAATTTAAAACTGCATAGCTTTGGATGCTCTGCAGGCAGCAAACTGGTAAGTGACTCTTACTGGTTGGTGCAAACTGGAAACTTTTAGCTATAATAAACTACAGGATTACAGAATTATCTTGTAGCTGTTGTTTGGAGTAAAGATACAAGTTCTGTTTGATCCTCTATATTCAGGCTACCTTTTTCCTTTTTGACTCACCAGGTCTGCATACTGCCATATCATCTAATTTCTTTCATTTACCTGAATCTGTAAGGATGCAGTTATGTTTTCTGGAGTGTAGGTGATTCACCCTTTTTTATGGAGTACAAAGAATTTCTCTGGAAATCATTTTCTGTTCTAGGGTGCAAAGATCAATTCAGGAGATGAATTAAAAAACAGTTGCTGAATGCATAATCTAATTTATAAGCAGAATGGTGTTCCAGAGGCTGAAGTAATTCTGTATAGCGAAATATACCATTTTAACTCAGACAAGTTTAAATAGTTCTTGATATTTATAGTGTGGCTAAGCCATAAGTGTGCTTTTTCTAAGGGAGGTATGAAGTTTGTCCATCTTCTAGGTCATAGATGGAGGAATGTAAGGAAGGATCAAATGACTTTGTGCAGTAAGCTGAAGTTTCTAGGAAGAAAAAGACAGGGGTGTATTAGTTGATCACTGAAGCAGTATTGACTTGCACATAGACAAAAGCTGAATCAATTGGCCTGTGTCCTGTTCTGAGTTGCAGCCAAACTAGTCTTTCTAGCAGTCCTGTTGAAAGATAACTAACATATCCTTATCTTCATGCTGCAATAGTTTTTGTTTTCTTTTTCACTGTAAACTAACTTTTCTGTGAACGAACTTGGTTTGTTTAGCTCAGCAGTATCAATAACAGGCCAGACTTCTAATGTGTGCTGTTTAACACAAACCCTTCATCAGTCTTTCTTGTATGCCTCTCCAAACAGTAAAAATGAAGCCTTTAATGAAGTCTTATTTCCTTCATTCTCCTACATTAATCTTGCTTCACATTTCTATGTAATTCACTTTGTGTTTTTGTCTAAGACTTATATGGTCACTAATGATGAGTTGTATCCAAAACTTTTGTTATGCTGTCTAAATAACTGTTTAGAGGTGAGACAAGGCAAAACAGAATGTATTTGTGGGTTCATTTGGATAGGGAATGATTGGATGGTAACCTTTGCTTTCTCTTTTCAGCTTGTAACTATTTTGTGGGGCCGGTCACCTGCAAGCAGGTAAAGGTGAGGTACTATGGGGCACTGAGAGTGAGGTTGGCAGGGTACCAGTTCTGTTGCTTCACTGGGATGGTGGGGGCCCATTCTCATTTTGTGAAATACTCCGAGTTTTAGCTATCTGAGATAGCAAAGATCCACCCATTTTTCTATAGGAGCATTTTTGATACATGACATGTTTTATATCAGTTTAGGATGTCAGTCAAAGATATTTTCCTAGTCTTTTATATAAGCAGTAACTTTCAATATCTTTTAAAAATGGAATTATCTAAACTCGGAGCTTTTGGACAAAAAAAATGAATTGCTGACTATATTCTGTTGGAGAACAGAATATAAAGTTGAGATTTTTAAGTAACTTTGATCATAAGAGTAGTCTTAAGATAAGCAAGTGTTGTTAAAGTGGGGAAATTTTCTTAAAATAAGACTAAATCAAGATTTTAAATGTTTTCTTTAAACAGCTGTCTCAAAAAATCTTGAGTATGATTATGTGATGTTTGGAATGTCTTCATCTCCTAAGGACAATTCAGAGTTGGCTGGCTCACTAACACCTTACACAATGCCCTTCAGAGATCTCATTTTACCTATTCAGTGCCTGTGTGGGGAAGATTTCTGAAGTCTGAAGGTATTTCATGGTTAGCTGTAGGCTGATGACACTGTTTTTCTTCCTCTTGTACCCTGTTGAGGGTTTTTTAGCACCATTCCCAGTGCTGAACTTGTAAGACTGCTAGCTGGACTGAATTTATCCAAAAGGTGATGGAGCAGTGGTGAATTAAACGGCATAGGGTGTGAAGGTGAGAGTGTTGTCCCTGTGGAAAGGAAAAACGACTCTTTTGTTATCTAACATAGGCTAATGTAATCTGTGACTGCTTCTGGGAGCTCAGGCAGCATGGGATGAAGTCACTAACTTCTCTGTCAAGGAAGCTATAATTGGTTATTTGACTCCTACCATGCAGATATCAGCAACTTTTTGCACTGCTGCAAAAGTGTCTGCCATTGACTCATCTCTTTGCTTCCTCAACCTGCATCCCATAAAGGAAACTTCAGAATAAAATATGGTTTCATGTTCACAGCTTGGTTCGGTGTTGTCTATGACATTCTGCAGTTTCCAGTTCATTTCTGAGCCTACTTGAGTATGTAGGTTTTGGTCCATGAAGTTCTCTGTAATTTGAGTCTTGGGACCTGGGAAGATTGTGAGAAGAGCATTTTGACTGCTTGGATCATTTGTTGGAATAGGGTTTTTGTTTGTTTGTTTCTTGTGATTTGCTTTTTACTACTGAATTTGTAGTTGGCTCTGGGAAGGTGTAGAGGAACAAACTAGATAACCTCTCAAAGTCCTTTCAAGGCTGTCTTTGTGGTTCTGCACAGAAGGGTTGAAATGGGAAGGTTGTGCTTCATTCTCAATCTGGATTTTTCTTGCTGTCTGTCTGTTTGTGATGAGCAGGGCAGACTGCCTTTGAGGTGACCATTGTCGCCTTCCCAGTGATTCGGAAGCCAGGTGACTAAAAAGTGATATCACCCTCTGGGTTATTAGTCACATGCATTTAATCTGTCCTAAATGTCCCTAGGACTGTGTAATACAAAGGATTGTTTTTTTTTCCTGGAAATTAACCAATAGAAATGTAGAAAAAATGTTTAGAAAGAGTTTTGAGAGATTGAGGTTTTTACTGTTTTCTCAAGGCTAAGCCAACTCCAACTCTCACTTCTGAAGGATATTTGGCAACATGCTTTTTAAAATGCTGATAACAGAATATCTGCAACCTCTGTAATCCATGCTTAGGAATCTCACTACTGAGAAGTGTTTAGCACTGGAGTAGTTTTTGTCTTGCATGTATCATTATGTGTATATGGAGACTTGCCAAGACTGCCTCCTTTTCCTTGAATGAAATAGCTCCAGTTATTTCATCCTTTCCTTGTGGATGATACATTCTTATCTTTGACCAATTGATCTGTATACAAAACTGAACTGGAATGTTTTATCAGGCGAAGCAGGAGAATCTTGGTGTGTGCTTTAGGCAACATGTCTTGTCTCCTTGTCATTCTTGGTGTGACACTTGTTCCTTTTGCAATAGTGTTGTATTGACTCCTGCTCAGTTTGGAACTGCTAATCAATCCTTCAGATCCTTTTCCAGACTACAGTTGTCTAGTCAGTCATTCTTCCATCCTGTATTTGTCAGCTGAAAACTTCTGCTTATGTGACCTTAGTGAATGGCACCTCTCTTTGATATTATTTATCCCATTTGTCAGCCACAGTGACTCCCAAATTTCCTTTCTCGCATATGCCTGTTGGAAGCACCTTGTCTGACAGCTTTGAGACATGCAATTTAGGAACTGAACAAGCTCTGCTTCTGCTGGAAGTAAAGAATAGCAGTTCATGATCAGCAACAAAAGACACTGGGATGCTACAATGATTTGCCATTAGTTTGCATTTGTATGTTTAAAGGAATGTTTTTCTTAGGTCTTTACAATGACAAGAGACTGAAGTGATTGCTGCTTGCAGTTTCTCTTCATATTGCATATTTCTAGTTACTCAATCTGTTCCCAGCTACATAGCTTAAAGATGATAACTTGTCAACTTTGCATTTTTTTTTTTTTGGGCACCTGAAATGTTTTGTTTTAAAATAATGCTGATCCCACTTCCAGATGCTCAAGGGTGAATAAAGAGAGCTGCAAACAGTGCAGCTCTGAAAGTCACCTGTGCTATAGAGCCAGAGGAGCTTGGATTTTGCAATCTGTCATGCATTGTGCTTGCTGGTTTTTGTTCTTTTGAGTAAGAAAATAGGATAAAACCTGATCAGTTATGCAGTATTAAAAAAGCAATTGTCTTATTGTGGGGTGAGGCAAAAAGTGCGTTTGTGCTCTGGAAGGAGAGCTAATGTAAGGAAAAAAAAAATCCGTGCTGATATTGATTGCACCTTTCATCTTCCTCCAGTTAAGAAACCAAGTAAATTTATTTTTTTTGGACTCATATGCAATATTTATCTACTTTAGCTGTAACAGCTGAAGTTATTAAAACTGAAAGTGAGCAAAGTGTTTCCTTAGGTCTCTAGTACACAGTTTTGTTTTGATACTTTGTGGAAAAATAATCACAATAAGGCGTTTGAAGAATAGCTTAAATTTGTTTCAGTTTTGCTTTGTGTTACTATATTTCAAGTGTGTGTTTTTGTGCTTTCAGGGCTCTGGAAGTAGGTGGTGGCTGGTCTTATGCAGTTGGTAGCTAAATGATGTGCTTGTTCAGCTCTTTCTGCAGCAGAGAGGAAATTCAGTGCCCTTTGAAATCCATTTCATGGGATTTCTTGATTATTGTTTCCACTGAACTTAGGACTCTTGAGGTTTTTTTTAGAAATTAAAAATGAATTCTTAACTATAAAGGTGTGTCCTGACACACTTTGAATAATTTTTGCAGTATGAGTGGGAATCTATGTATGGTGTGAATGAGGCGAGCAATAACTGCACAACAGAGGCTCTTCTGTAATAGAAATTACAGAATTCTGTTTAGTTATTCAGAACAAGGCATTTTCTTTTACTGTCATAAATCATTTACCATATAATAGGATAATGCCTTTTTTTTTTTTTGAGACTCTTTGAAATTAGAGGTTATAGTGCAGCAAGGAAATGATTACTCCATAAAGCCTTATTTTAACTTTTGTACAGAGTAGAGTAATGAGATAAATGTGTGAGATGTTGGGTCGGTTAGAACAGGACACACCATTACTTCTGATGCTTTATTTTGTTACATGAGCCAAATGCAAAAAATACAAAAATAATACAAAAACTTGTATTATTTCATTATTATCTTATTGAAACAGGTAAGAGCTTGATCCTTAATCAAACAGTAGTTCTGTCATAGACTATATGTCTGCATTACTCGTATTTATATGAAGTAGAATTCACGATTCTGTAGATAATTTTACTCATAAAACAAAGATGATTTTTTTTTTTCCTCCCTGAGGAAAAGCTCTGTATAAAGATGGTTATTGGCTTTTAAGTGTACTGTCTTATCTTTTGGAGAAGAATGTAGCATTTGATAATGTAAGTGTTGTCAGAGTGAATGAATCCATAGGTGCAACTATGATGAACACTGTCCTTAGGTACAACTGTGAGGTACACTGCCTGAAACTAAGTCCTAAAGAGATGGCCACAGGTTGTAAATAGTAGTTATTTTAACGTTTTATTTTTTATTTTTTTTGGTGAGTTCTAGTGGTAGTTTTGATAAGAAATAAAGTTGGCTAATGTATTGTACGTTGAAAGAATATTCCCCTTTTCCTAGACCGCCTAGTTCCTTCCTCACATCAGTAGTAGGCCTGTTAGTGCAGAGAGGATACAGAGCTTGATACTGGTTATCTTTGCATGGCATTTAGAAGTACTGCTTCTGGTATTAAGATTGTTTCCTCTCTTATGATAAAGAAGAAATCTGAGCACACGTTTTTGATGGACAACAGTTGGCAGAGCTGCTCTGTTATTCATGGTTAATAGTGGAAACTTCTTAAACATTCTTCACTTATCTGTTTCTTCACTATTCCTCTGCATTCTCCCCCTGTCCCCAGCTTCCTTCCTCTTTATTTTGTCTGTAAAACAGGACAAAAAAAGAGGAAATCCTAAGATGGAAAACAGAAGATGCCTGTTCTTTCAGTGTAAGAGAGCACATGTCAGTTCTGTAAGGGTTCATTAGCTTCCTTCCTCCACCCAATCCTAGCAGAAAAAAATTACTAGCTAATTATAACTCAAGCCAAAATTATATTACTTCATGAGATCTTCTCCTCTGTTTGGAATAACAAGACCCAAAAGCTTTTTCCACTTAAACCACATGCAGTTCTGAGTGCTCAGCTGTGTTGAACAAAGGAGCTCATTCCTATTGCTCGCCAGGTTAAACAGGTAGAGTAAGGGTGGAGATATCTGCCTGGACATATTGCTCTTTTATATCTGTCTTGGTAAAATATGTCAGTGATAATAGCAAGCATCTTAAGTTAGATTCTCCAGTTGCTACCATTACTGGAAAGGTAAGTTCAATTCCTTAAAAAGTGGTTTTGTTTTTCATTTTTCAGATTGGATTGTAAAACTAAAGACTTATGTGGAAAAGAAAACAGACAAGTTATACTTTTTGCAATGATTTAATTTTAATTATCCGAAGACTTTAAACACTTTCTTTCCATCAATTTATTGAAAAAGCATAGTAAGATATGCTGAAATATGTAAAATATCAGAATAATATGTATTTTTCCAGGCAAGTGTGTGGTGTACTTGTGTATGAGACAGTTGTTGGTTTTACAGTTTAATCTTTGGAGATGTATTGCTTACACCATGTTATATCTCCAAACACTGAGATAATGGAGTCTCCAACTTCATAGACAGGGTGGTGTGGAAATTACTTATTTTGTAGTCACCTGTGGTGTTACTGCTTTTAAGCTGTTGTCAGTGGTTGCTTCTGGAAAACATATGAATAGTAGCTTTAGCTCAATTACAAGGTGCTTTAAGAAGTAAAATTGAAAACTTATTCCTCTGATGAAAAGCCTTGGCTTCCTGGTGGCTCAAAGGATGAGCGGTGTTAGTCTTGCTGTTGCGTCCACTTGTGTCTTCAAGCTTAAGTGTGGTTTATGTTGTTTGTGTTCAGAAAATTCCCAAGGAAGTCTTGAAGACTGAAAATCGTTAGGCTTTAATGTATTTGTATGCAAAAGAAAGTTTCTTTTTTTACTTCTGCGAAGACCTAGTTCTTATTAAATAGGCTGGGGCTTGAATAGTAATGCCTCTAAAAATGTCTATTTAACAGGTATATTAAATAACACCAGTTTATAAAACAGCTGAGATAAAGTACAGGGGTTAGAGGTCTATTAATCAGGCACAAATTATGTGGTTTCCTCTTTTCAGAATCTAATCTGAAAAATGTAACCTAGTAAGTAGGAAAAGTGCAGCTGCAACATTAGAGAAATTGCATTGGTTGTCATCATGATTCTTACAAAGATATGTTTTGGGTTTGTAATGATAAACATTGCTTCTAACTCTCTTTTTGAGCAGCCAGTTAACAGCATCAGAATTGAGATGTAAATGTGGTTGGACAGCTGATAGGTATCTCAGGTCTTTACTGGAGTGCTTTGCCTATTTTTGAGCTCCTCAGCAAAATAATGATCAAGTAGAAAGGGACAAGACTGTTGGGGTCTTTTTAGAGAAGCAAAGGTCCAGAATAAACTTACTTAGCTGATAAATGTTGAGTGGATTCTTAAACTAGTAAGTTAAAATCTTTGGGTTAGAATATCAAGTGAATTTGTTTGCAGGAGTGTCACAAGTTTGGCTTTTTAATGATCTCTGTAAAATCCCGTTTATGTTTTTACCTACTGTATATGCAAAACCTCAAAAGCACTCTGCAGACGAGAAATATCTTTTTTTTTTGGGGGTTTTGTTTATGACAGGAATATGCACAGCTACAGTATCATACGCTAAAGTAATCCAGGAAACTCAGAATAGCATGTTGTCCTGAGTATATGGTGTGGGAAAATTTGATGAGCAGAATGTAATTGTCTGGGGACCAGCATGACTGTGTCCCAGCCAGGCCAGCCCTGGTGCCTGCCCAGCTCTGGCCGTGTGCTTCCCTCTACTCCCTTGTAGCAGCTTCTGTGATGAGCAGTTGAGAAGAGCTAATCTGGCTGAAAACGAATCACTTTTTTGGCAAGGAGGGATTTCTACTGGATCAGCACCTCTAGCTAGGTTTGGGTTGTCTGCCAAGGTACGTGTGCCAGCATGGGGGAAGTGAGGGAGAGGGCACAGCTAGGAGTGCAAAGCGTGGCAGGGCCCCAGCATGTGCCTGCAGGCACATTGGTGGGGTGCAATGGGGAGGTATACCCTGATGAGAAATTGAGTTGGTCTGTCAAGAATATATGATTGTTTTCATGAGGCAGGAACAAAGAATTAACTGAAACAGATAGTTTAATGGTATATCTTCTTATCTAGCTGTTAGGTCTGGATTTGTGTGTTTTATTTTCTGATGCTGCTGTTATAAAACTCTTACAAATTCTAAGTTACTGCCAGGCTATTCAAAGTGCTCAAATTAGGATTGTGTCTAAACAGCACTAGCAAGTAGGAGTAAGTGCTTTCTTATTCCTGAGGCTACTTAGTAAGCAATTATCTTTCTTTGCAATGTCAAGCTTTGTCTTCACTTGCAACAAGCAGAGCTCTCCAAGCACACATCTTGGACATTAAATTGGCATTGATTTTTGTCAACTCTTAGCAGGTTGCTAAAATAGTTTGGGTTTAGAAAGTAAAAACTGTAAAGGTGTATTCTCGGTTCTGTGAATGTAAAATTTGTCAAATTTTGCCACGGAGCAAAACTATTGTAAAATTACAGAACAGTGACAGAATCAAGAACTGGAGTCCAGTGGGATGTAAATAACAAAATAAAATGAGCACAGATATGATACCTGAAACATCCTTTTGAGAGGTATGTGTCATAGTACTGCACCTAGAACTTAAACAGGTAAACTTTAAGTATTTTCAATATTGTATTGTAGGAAAGAAAAATATTTCTGCCTGATGTAATCACAATAAATATTTGATAATGATTACATATAATAATGTAGTTGATATGAGAACCTGAATATCCTCAGATTAATGAGAACTGCTGTGTCTCATAAAATGATGAGTTTTAAGCATTGCTGTTGCCTTTTCAGGCAGAATAGTTCTGGGGATAAATCTGAGGAAAATGCTGGAAGGCAAAACTGCCCAGGCTCTCTCTACTGGTCTTATCCCATTTCTTCTTTGCTGTGGGTATGTCTGTGATAGCTCTCCTGAATGCCATCAGTGGAGTGCCTGGGCATTCTGCACTGCCCCAGTCATGTTCTCTTCTGGCTCTTGTGCCCTGTCACCCAGCTCCTTTATCTCACTTCTGTCTGTCAGTTTTTTAGGTCCGAAAACTACAACTCACACTTAGAGAAATTACACTTTTGTTAATTATGCATTGTTTGTTTTGTACCAAAATAAGTTTTGAATATATAACTTGCACCTTCAGCACAGGAAGAATTGTTTGATTTGCCTGTGATCTATGGGATTACCAGACTTCTTAATGTCTGTTAAATGTGAAACAGTATCCTTACTACTTCTCTATTATGGTAACTGTAAAACTGGAGCATGACATAAGTAATGGCATATTGGAGGCTTTGTCTTGTGTGTCTTCTCCCCTTCTAAATTATACTAGTTATGAACTGATCTTTGTTGTGTTCAAAGCATTTTTCAAATCTAAAATGCCCTCTGGGAATGTGTGGTAGGTGTGCTTGATGTACAGAAATGTATGAGAATAAGACCTGGAATGTGACCTGTAACCTGTGTATGTATTTTTTTTTCCCAAATTTCCTCAAGTTGGCAGTTGCCTTGCTTGTGATGCTTCAATTACTGAGTGTTCTCAACCAGTTTTCACACAGGCTTCAAATGTGTGTCCTTGTGTTTTGGGTTTGCGTGGCCAGATTTTGGTAGTGGAGGGGCTGCAGGGGTGGCTTCTGTGAGAAGCTGCCAGAAACTCCCTCCATGTCTGATAGAGCCAATGCCAGCTGGCTCCAGGATGGACCTGCTGATGGCCAAGGTCAAACCAGTCAGGAACGACAGTAATGTCTCTGTGGTAACTTTTGTTCCTTCTTAAATGTGTTATTGCACAGATGAAAGTCCATCCAGAGAAGGGTGGAGTGAGAATAAGTGAGAGGAACAACTATGTGGACACCAAGGTCAATGCAGAAGGAGGGTCAGGAGATGCTCCAGGCACTGGAGCTGAGGTTCCCCTGCAGCCTGTGGTGCAGACCGTGGTGAGGCAGCTGTGCCCCTGCAGCCTGTGGAGGACCACAGGGGTGCAGAGATCCACCTGCAGCCTGTGGAGGAGCCCAGACCAGAACAGGTGGATGCCCAGAGGAGGCTGTCACCCTGTGGGAAGCCTGTGTTGGAGCAGGCCCATGGCAAGCACCTGCAGATCTGGGGAGAGAGGGGGCCACATTGGAGCCGGTTTCCTGATAGGACTTGGGACCCTGTGGGAACAGGCAAGCTGGAACAGCCTGTGCCTGAAGAAACAGTGACCCACACTGCAGCATTTTGTAAAAACTGTTGCCTGTGGGGTGGACTCAAGTTGAAGTTCGTGGAGAACTGTCTCCTGTGGGAGGGACCCTATGCTGGGAACAGGGGGAGAATGTCTCTGTAAGCAGTGGCAGAAACACTGAGTGATGAACTGACTGTAACCCACATTCCCTGCCTCCCAGTGCTGCTGGGAGGGGAGGAGGTAGTGCTCAGAAAGGAGGGAGGTTTGGGGGCAAAGTGGGCTTTAAGATTTATTTAACTTATTATTTTGCTCTGAGTTCATTAGTAATAAATTCAGTTAATATCCTCAGTTTGAGTCTTTTCTGCCCATGATGGTATTCATGGAATGATCTCATCCAGTCCTTATCTCAACCCATGAACCCTTTGTTATATTTTTTTCTCCCTTGTCTAGTTGTGGAGGTCGGTGATGGAATGGCTTTGATGGGTGTGTGGCATCTCCTCAGGGTCAACCCACTACACCCTGCTGTTCTGCCCTACCACAATGAACTGGGTGTTGAAGGGGAGGAAAAAGAGCTATTGTGTCTGCTGAGTGTTGGGATGGCTCAGATCCAGGATTCTGTTTATAAGGAGTTCCATAGCATGATCTTAAACCATGTAACTTGTCTGGAAATGTCAGTATTTCCTTTTCCTCTGAAATCTTGATTCATTGAGCTACTTCTAAAATTTAAGGGTCAAGTATTTGTTATGAGGCATCAGTATTCCTGTTCCTTTTGGAAAAGATAGTTTAGATAAGCCTTAGCCTTCACATCTGTATACATGCTACTTGGGGTTTTGATGGGTGTGGTTTTGTGTGTTTTTTTTTTTTTTTTAAATCTCAGATATCAATTTGCAAAAGGAAGTGTTTGAGTCATATCTTTTATGAAAGGTTAGATAGGAACTCAAGAATAAATTAATTTGAAAAAGAATAGTTTAGTCTCCTCAGATGGACATTTAATGGAAAGCTGCATAGGCAGGTCTGGCTTTTTAGTTCAAAGGTTGGCTACTAGGTAACTTCATCATTTTTCTTTCTCTGTAGAGGACTTTAGCTTCAGAAATTCATCAGTGTGTAGTTCAGCCAGAAAATACTTTGACTTTTTCCTAGTTTTAGTTACTCTGTGTTAGCGACAAAGATATGTGTGTTCTGTATGGGTGTTGACTTAATGAATGAAGGCATTCCTGCTGCCTGTGGCATGTTGTGCAGGCCCTGGGGAGGTGAGAGGAATGCTGTGGCTTCAGATACTGTGCTGGAACACTGACACTGCTAGTGTGAAATGTTGCAGCACACAAGTAGTGTAGAATACCTGATTTTAATACCTCAAATTCCCCGAGCTTAGAGATGGAGCAGGATTTCATAGAATTTGCTTTGTAATCTCTTGTCAGCCTCTCTTCAAGGCAGCATTTTATGCTCGTGTGTGGGTGAATAGCACTTGGCAGGCTTTTCTGGAGCTTGGCTCTTCTAACATCTCCTACAATAATCACTTAGAACCAGAACTTCTATCCTTCCCCCCCCACTTAATTACCCATGTGCTTCTCCAAAATAACACAATGCTTTCTATGCTTTCTGTACAAGGTTATTTTCAGAATAAGTTAGGTTATTTTTCTGATAGTATGAAAGAACTTTATCTGCCCATCTGTGTGAAGATATATATATATATGATGATTTTATGCTCATTGTTTTATAGTTCTTACAAACTGTTTTTTACCTGGAAACTATTTGCATGTTAATCTTGCAGAGATGAACTGCTATAACTCATGAAGTATGTGAACTGAAAACACTTGTGTTAAGCATGTATTTTATTTGTATTTTTCAGAAAGGCTTTTTTTTTTTTGTAAATATACAAGCTTGTATGTTGTTACAACAGTTTCAGCTGGAAATGAAGGAAGACTTGGGGAACAGACTAAGTTAAGCTTGGGAGACCTGGTAGAGAATGGTCAGTACTGGGATTGAGAAGAAAGTAGATGAAGGATTATGGAGTGCAAGTGAAGTCACTGGCAGGGGCAGAGATAACAGAACTGCCATGTAGTTTTTATCAGGGTTTACTGATGAACTGATAGAGGAAAAGCCTGGTAGTGAGGCATGGAGAGCAGGAAGCAGTTATGAGTGTAGGAAACGGGAGAGAAATATATGGAAGTGTGGGAAACTTTGTAAGGAACTTTCTTGATGCTCTATTGATGTCCTCTTTTGTGGCATCTGCTGCCTCCCTCTCCAGTAGGGAACTTGTAATTAAGGTTGGCTGCAAAACTTGCAGAATAAAGTCAGCAGGGTATGCCGATCTAGGCACTTGTGTCTGAATGATATGCTGTCAGGGATTACGGTTTGGAAAGGATACATAACATTACTTCTGGTGCTAACTAGATCTTATTAAAGCACGTTTCAGAAACAAGACCCTGCCAAGATTTTGCAGTGCTTGATTCAGCTTGAATTTTCATGCTGTCTCATTTAGTTGTGTGGTTTTAGATAAGTACCTCAGATCTGGGCTTTCTATAATCAGTTGTATTTATCTTTGTTTGTAGGTCATGCAGGTTTTAGTTGGCTAGATGATGACTGACTGATTCTTGAATGTTGCTAATGAGCTTTGGGTTAATCAAAAGTCCTTGTCCTGTGGCTCTGGGCTTGCTGCTACCTGAATGATCCGCTCCTGAAAAGATACAATTTCTCACTTCTGGAAGTCTACTTGAAAACTTTTGCCTCAATACTTGTGACCACAGAAGAGTGCTTGAATTAAGAGCTCACAGAGGAATGCTGTTTCCTGTATTATGTGCCCTAGCCAATGAGGTGCTAGTGCATGTACTAGGAATAGGCAACATTTGACTGCAACCTAAGGACTTGGTCACTTATGTCACCTACGGAGGACAGACAGCTGTTGATGTTGAAAGAATTAGATACTACAGATCTTGTCTCTAAGATGATGTTAATGTTGATTCACCATGGTAGTGGATTCTTCCAGTGTTCTGTGGCTTCTGGGAATAGAGTTTGAATTAATTTATAAGTAAATTTTTGTGGTAAAGCCAACGTTGATTAAATGACATGTTCACTTGGCTTTAAAAAGAAAAAAAAGGTTTCTTTGCTGTACGTTACCATTCCCTGTATTGTCTGTATCACCTCATTTCACCTCTGTAAAAGAAAGGGACTAGTACAGCTTGTGTACCAAAACCCACCATTTATTAAATAAAATGAAGAGTGTATTTGTTCAGAAGTGTGGAAAGTGATGAACGACTGTGATTTCTGTTGAACTAAGGTTGATTGCACACTGCAGGACTCCTTTTCTTATTTTCAGGGCTTTTTTATTTTAATAGGCTTCTGCGTAGAGTAAGCCTTCAGGCTGCTGGCAGGCACTCTAAGTTAGAAAGCAGGGCGAGTGTGTGTGTGTGAGTACATGTGTACCAGTACTGCTCAAAATGCCATCACAAAAGGCTGTTGCAGAGAGCAATAGGAGTTGAACCTGTACTATCATGATCTGTGCAGCAGAAGTATGATGAATGCACATAATTGTGTAGATGCCTTTTTATTGATGATAATACATGTTCCTTAGTAAGTAATTATATTTAAATTTTTTTAAATGCCTGTTTTTATGTAGTTTATTTCTGAAATATGTGTTTGAAAGTGTTTTCTGTTTTCTTGTCACAAATATGATTTAAGTTTTCAAGTAATGCAGCTGTGTGTGTTGTGGAAAACACTGGTGACCTTACTAAAGACTGAATTCAGGCCATTCGGCTACCATCCAAATGCTCTTCCAGCTTAGCTACTTGACCACCTGCTTCTGTTTTTCCATTCCCTTTGCAAATGTAGGTTTTGTTCACTTTTCTGGCATCTCAGCATTGAGTTTCATAAAAAGAAATGAAATTGTATGGATAAAGTCTGTCCCATAGACTGCTTGGGTGTCTTTGTGATTCCTGTAGTCACTTAAATTTTCATCAGCTATTCAGGTATGGGCTTGTTGAAAAACAACAGAGGATGATGGTTTATGCTCCTCCATGCTTGCTTTTCCCAACCAGGCTCACAGACTTGAGATTGCAAGACACAATGGCAGCTGAGTAGTTCTGCTCAGTCGCACTGTAGCTTTCCTGCTCTACACGAGCTTGGTGGTTATCCTTAGTGAGAAACATCCAGGTAGTGCTGATGTGCTGTTGGGCTTTGATAGTATTCCATAAACTGTCAAAACATGCAGTTTAAATTCTTTGTCTTCGTTCATATCTTTTCAACATGAAAAATTGGAGGAAACACAGGTCATAAATACAACTTGGAGACAAAGTGGCAAATGATTTTGAGTATGAATCCCTTACTATCCCAGTGTGGCTGGAGTACAGAATCGAGTCTTTATAATGAGCTATGTTCTCACATCTACTGATCTGCTAATTGACTATGTCCAAATGACATGACCTCAGTGCCTGTTTGTGAAGCAGCATGCTGAAAAGCAGGCTATCAGCTTCTGGCTGAAAGCTTGTATACTTGTATCCTCTGACATGGCTGAGATAGTTCAGGAGTTAGGTCTGTGGTTGGTTGATGGAAACTAAAGGAAAAGTGGATGTCTGTCCTGCCACTTCTCACTGTGTTAAATGCTGCTGTTGGTTTCTAAAGTTTATCCTGTTTTTGTCAACACATACAACCATGATGCAGTGATTTGGGTGGACATGGATATTAAGGCAGTAAATTTTAAACTAGAAAAATCATAAACTACTTGTTTTCTGTGAATGACAATGGATTGATATGCTGTACTTGAAAGAAAAATATATCAGTTGTGGAAAAAGTTTTGTTTGTTTCCATTGCGTTCTGTAATACCTGCAATAAATGGCATTTTTCAAAAGGTGGCTTGACTGCCTGGAATGTTGTCTTCTGGTGGTTTAGGCAGGAGAAGAAAGTGGACGAAGCAGGCAGTGGCTGTGGATCTGATCTAAATATAGTTGGCTATGCACGTACTTGCAGCATTGTCTGGATGAGTGTGGTGTTGTGATCTGGCTGTATTTCTTGCTAGACAGATTACAGTGACTTGGCAATGCTGAAGTGGGAACATTGGCATGTGAGACAGTCTGTTAAGAGGTTTGAAAGCTTACATGTTCCAGCATTTGAAGTATCTGCTGTGTTAAGATGGTGGGTTCTGGCATCAGGATGTGGTTGTGCAACTTCACTGAGATGTTGGAGGACCTGCATGAGATCTGTGTAGGCATGGGGTTCAAAAGTTTGCTGGATTGCCATGATGGTGTCTTGGGGTCCCTCTGACATTCTAGAGAATAGTCATGAGGTTCCCAGTTAAGTGTGAGTCAGTGATAAGTTGTCAAGAAACTTGACTTCCTCTAAGCTGTCATGGTATAGAAGCTTCAACAGAAATATTATGAATTCTTTAAGTGTAGCTTACTGGTTTTGATAATTTATTTAACAGAATTAGAATACTTGAGCTCTCACTCTTGAGCTTTCTACAGTAAATGTATATGTTTTCTTTTGATTTTCAACTATTGGATACTGAAGATGGTCTTTAGAGACAATGTTTCTTCGCTCACTTCCTCCCCTGCTTTGTAAAAGAATCAACCACAGAACAAGCCCACAGAGCAAGATGATGATAAAACTTTTTTTTTAACAACTCCACAAAAGATTCCTGTAACAAAATGCAAACCAGTCCAACTTCTACCAATTAGTATCTCATTCTGCTTTCAGCATAATGTAAAGATAATGCAATTAAATAATACACATGGGAACAGTTTTCTTTAGTTATTGTGAGCATTCAGAGTTAGGTGTGGAGATAAATGCCTGGATTGGTGTCATCTGATATAGGGGAAGATTTCTGCTGTTGTGTCCTGTTTATAGAGTTTGCTTCCCAAATGGCAAGATACTGTATATTATAAAGATTGGTTAAGGAAAACATTACCTTTTTGTACCACTTGCTGTTATTGTCTTGTGTAAATTCCATGCTGTCAGCTGGTGTTTTCTTGTGTGTCAAATGGAGATTATTTTTTGGTTTACTATGGTGTACAGGCAAATAGTGGATTGCTATATGACAGCAATGTTTCACTGCAAGTTTGAAGTAGTAGTATCTAGATTAACATAACAGCTTCTCTTGAAATATTCTAAAGAGAGCATTGCCAGAGCATCCAGGCTCCCTGGAGATTTACTTGTTTTCTTTTTTAACTCACTGTACTCAGCATACCCAGGCTTTATGAGTAGATTGATAGATAAATCTACAGGATTTATTAATAGATTGACACACATATGCTAGGAAGTGTTTAAAAAGGTCATGTGGAAAACTAGGTTTTTGTTTTAGATTTGTAATTTTAAGTGATCAACTTAAAGCCCTGTTACATTTTGTGGCTAAATTTAAGGCCTTATTTCTCAAAATAAATGCATAAAACTGGAAATTCTGTGATGCAATGTACAGTTTTTTGTCTTATTTTCTTTTAGCCTTTTCAGTCTTTGGCATTTGGACAGGAGATGCTATCAGTGTCAAAAGCAATATGTGTAGTAGCAGTTGGATTGAGAACTGACCATTTGTATGCCCTACCTTGTTAGGTAATTAAAAGAAGAAATAGGGTCAATATTCTGTTGCTGTTCTCCAGACACTGCCACTGGAGAAAGACTGAGACTTATCCTGGCCTAAAGGTTCAACAGCTGACTTTGTTATGCCACATTAAATATGATGTGAACGTGCTATACATCAGCTATTGATAATTTTTGTGTAGTCTGGAGAGAGAGTGCTCTTGGTTCTCAAGCTGTTGTCCCTGGTAGGGTCTTAAGTAGATGAATAAATCATTGTTGAATTAGTTTTGCTGTAACAAACCGTATTCATTGTGAACGTTGGGGTGGCGGGGTGGTTTGGGTTTGTGTGGTCAGGCTTCAGAGCAGTGGGGCTACAGGGGTGGCTTGTTGAGAAGCTCCAGAAGCTTCCCCCTTGTCTGACAGAGCCAATGCCAGCCAGCTCTAAGACAGACCCACTGCTGGCCAAGGCTGAGCCCATTAGTGATGGTGGTGGCACCTCTGGGATAATGTGTTAAGGAAGGTGAAAAACTGCTGCCTGACAGAAGCTGCAAGCTAGAGAGGAGTGAGAGGAACAGCTTTGCAGACATCAGGGTCAGTGCAGAAGGAGGGGCAAGAGAAAGGAGTATTAGAGACTGAAGCCCCCATTCCCAGTTCCCTGAGCTGCTGGACCAGGGGGATGGTTTATAGAGAAAATCAGGAGAGAAGTTGAGCCTGGGAAGATTAGGGGAGAGGGTGTTTTTAAGATTTGTGTTTTTCTCATTATCCTACTCTGATTTGATTGGTAATAAATTAGTTTTCCCCCTAGTCAAGTCTGTTCTGCTCATGACAGTAATCGGTGAGTGATCTCTTCCTGTCCTTATGCTGACCCACAACCCTTTTGTTCTATTCTCTGTCCAGCTGAGGACAGGGGGCATAGAGCAGCTTTGGTGGGCACTTGGCCTCCAGCCAGGGGCAACCCACCACAGAGGGGAATGGAGGCTGATCATAGACATTTGGATCTACTTGCTGGGGGGAAAAAAAAGTTGCTACCAGATCACTTAATTTGGGTCAGTATTTAAGCTTCTTAATAGTATGGACCTAGAAAGTCCTTGTTAACAAAAGCAGACTTCATGACAAATAGATCTGAAGTACCTAAAGGAAACCAAACTTTGACTACCTATTTCTGTCAATCAGACTAGAAGCTTGTCAGCTGCTGGGAGAGGAGCAAGCAGAAGGTAAGGGGGAAATGCACAAGGTAAAATGGGAATTCCTTCAAAAGAAGTCCAGTTACCCTAAGGTATTTATGAAATGTTTTTATTTCCTATTGATATTTCTGCTATGGATGAAGATTTTGGTGGTATCAATAATGCAGGATTGGGATTAATATTTTCAGCAAGACCAGAATTTTTTCTGGCAACAATGCTTTCATGTATTTCTAGTTTTTTACAATAAGCCTAGAAAACTTGTTTTATAGACCCAAGCATGTATATATCTTCTGTAGAAACAGCTGTTTTTATGAGTAATAGTTTGCCTTAAATATTTTTTTGAATTGCTTATTTTCCTCATGGTTTGAGGTGTCAACACTATCCTATGTTTCAGGTAGCATTGAAATTCTGTGTCCTTAAGAGTTCATGTGAATAACCTGTTAGCTTTCCCATTTGACTTGAAAATGAGAGGATTTTCCCTATAGTTATAGGAACACAAAAGGGCTGTTGGTATTGATCAACACTTGAGTTATTTCTAACATTCAACAGTTATTTCTGATGGTGATAGGCAAAAGGAGACCTTGAATACCACCACTGTTAAGGTGTTTCACATCCATTGAAACTTCTTTGTTAGCTACATCCGTGACTTGTACTCCGCGCACAGTTTGGAGATACAAAGCAGGAACAGACTAAAAGGGTGAAAAAAGTGGTGGGAAAAAAACCCCCCTGAATTTGGTAAGATGAAGCCAGAGAAAAGACATGTAGGAGTGGGAGCTTTAAATTGTCAGGGAAAGTATTTGAGAGAAGACTTGGGGGCAACAGAAGCAGGATTTGTGAGGAAAGACTATAGGGGAGCTTTTTGCCTTAGACCATTTTTTAAGTCTGCTTAAGCCCATGAATGTGGGAAGATAGTTGAAGCTGTAATGTCATCTGTTGTCTATGGCTTATTAGCTGTTATAAAGTACCGGACAGTGGGCAAGAGATTATTTCCCCTTTTCACAGAGGGGAGGAACACTGAGTCTTTCCAGCTGGCACTGCCTGACTGAGAACACAGGTGCTTTGGTTTGGGTTCTGTGCAGGCACTTTGTGTATTGTTGATGTCCTGGGCTGCCCTTTGCAGCCTGAGCTAAGCAGGTGTGCTCAGCCCTTTTGTGACGTCTTCCTCAGTTAATCCCCAATTTATGTCCTTGTTTCCACCAATCCTTTTGAAGTTCTTGTATGCCTTGCAGCAGGTTGCTCTGGACAGTGTTGGTGATGGGAAGTCAGTGAGACCTATTTGAGGAAGTCAAAGCTTGGAGCTGTGACAGTGGAAGCATCTCAGGCAGGAGCTGCAGGAGGGGAAGTGAGAACAGACTGGTGATTAACAGGCAGATGTCTGTCCAGAACTCCTTGTGCTAACTTGTTTGGGGTTTTCCTTGCTCACATTGTCTTACGCCTCAGGTGCATGTACAAGAGCTCAGGTCTGATGCAGACAGACTCCTGTTGCTTCTGTTGTCTTTGGTTGCCTGGCAAGTGCTGTGGTACAAATGTACCTGTCTTCCCTCAGGCCCTTCTTATTACCAGCTTGGAAGGTAATGAAAAGCAGCTGCAAAGGTAGTTTTTCCGAGTACCTGCTTGTATCAAGAAAAGTATTTGCAATATCCTTTGAATAAAAAAATGGGGAAACCTTCAATTGATTTTGTGTGTATGTATTTATATATATAAAACCAAATATAGCATACGATTTTCATGTGATGGTTTTTAGAGTTCCTAGAGGTCACTAATAGTGGTGGCTTAAAAGCTATCATTAAATATATTTTGTACTTAGCATGCTTGAGTCCTGAGGTCTTCAAGTTCTATTGTGATAGAAATAATGATCTCTGTTGTGGTCTAGAGATTTCCATGCTCGTCCATACCCAACAATATATGTCTTAAATTGACCAAGTGTCTTAAGTACAAATTGCTTGTACCTGCAGTTACAAAACATAACCTGATTGGTGTGAAGTGTACTTTGGGAGCTACCCAAGTTCTGTCCATTGACAAATGGCAGTATGGGTAGTCTGGCCTGAGGCTGTACCATGTAATTCCTGAGAGTAAGTTAAGCAATATAAACCATCCAAGTCATGATAGGAGAGAACTCTAGTCTTGAACTTGAGAGTGCTTTGAATATGGCATCAAAGCACTTGTATAAATTCCATGTAGTTAATTCTAAATTAACATCCCCTGCATACTTGACTAGACAATCTAATGCACCTGTATATGGGCCAGTATTTTTGTGTTATGCAACATATATGCTAGAAGACTTCTATACTGGGCTAGGTGGGAATTCAGTGGGCTACTGCCTTGGTCAAACCTCTGGGCTGTCTGACACATGAGAAAACAAGATTTACCAGGGGCCATCTCACTCTTTTGAAGAGTGATCACTTTTCCAGGTTTTCACATAATACAAAAGACTGTTAGAGTTTTCAGCTGGTCTAAATGGATTTGGAGTGGACATAACGGAGCGAATATTGTTTTTTCAATGTCAATTTGAAGTAATATAAGTGAAGATACTTGTCCTTACCTAAACCTGAGAAAAAGGGGGAAGAACTTGCTTTTTTACAGTAAAAACTTTTTTTCATAAACAATTGATATTTATTTTTAATAAATCATAGATATAAATGTATGATTAAAACTAGATAGTTGGGGAAAAATTACTGGTGTTACTTCAAGTAGATACATTATTTTAACACCTAATTTTAATGAAGTGTTATAATTTAATTGGCAGCTTCTCTGGTAATTAGACAATCTCTTTCCCACTTAAATAGATTTTTTTTTTAATGTTAATGAATGTAATGTTAATCAAAATCACTTTGACTTATAAAAGCAAGCTAGTGAAAAGAAATAATTACTGAGAGCTACAAAGACTTAGGAAAATACTATGTCTTCTCAGTTAATTTTAATGACTATTTCTAAAACTCCTGGAAGAAGAGCTTTGAGACTTGATTTTAAAATTAAACTCTCTCTGCATTTCTCTACATAGAATGAACTGCTATATGATAGTTTTCAACATCAGTTGTAGTGAGTTTTTTTTCCATTGGGTCTAGCATTCCTTGTGTCAATGTACATATAGTACTCTAATTTCTCTTGCACTGGACTTTTTTGTGCCTATGATGGTTCAAATGATTGACAAAATGAAATAGCGTCTTTGTATTTTAGAAAGAGAAATTGTGATAAAAATGAGCCCTGTTAGACATCTTTCCTGTCTGGATTTATTAATCTGTGCCAGTATTTCTGTAAGTTATGAGAGCGCCTTTATTTTATGGAGGAATAAATGCTAGTCTCTTTTTACAAATTCTTTGCAGAGGAAAAATTGTTCTGTTACAGTAGATACTGCTCAATGTAATAATCTAAAACACTTCTTATGAAACATGGAAGCTGTGTTGAATTTTTGAGCTACTCTAGAAGCAAAGGGATGTGTGTTTTTCAGAACCGTAGAAGAACTTAAACATTTAAAGTATCTGTTTACCCTAGCAAATATGTAAGATATCCTTTAAGAAATAATAAGTAGAGACTGAGAGAAGTCATTCAGAGCAGCCCTACAGAGAAGGACTTTGGGTTCTTATGGATGAAAAGCTGGAGATGAGCCAACTGTGTATGCTTGCAGCTCAAAAGTCAATTGTGTCCTGGGCTGTATCAAAAGCAGCACAGATAGCAGGTCCAGGCAGGTGATTCTGATGCTCTACTCTGGTCAGGCCCCACCTGAAGTACTGTATCCAGCTCTGGGATTCTCAACACAAGAAAGATACAGACCTGTTGGAGTGGACCCAGAGCGGGATGATGAATAATAGGCAGAGAGGGCTGGGGTTGTTCAGCATGGAGAAGAGATAGCTTTGAGCAAACTTTAGGGCAGCCTTCCAGGGAGCTTATAAGAAAGAGGGAGGGTGACTTTTTACACAATCATGTGGTGATAGGACAAGGAGAATGGCTAAAAGCAGTGAGAGATTTAGATTACGTGTTTAAAATAAGCTCTTTACTTAGAGGCTAGTGAGGCACTGGAACAGGTTGCCCAGAGAAGTTGTGGGTTCCCCATCCCTGGAAATATTCAAGGCCAGGTTGGATGAGACTCTGACAAACCTGGTCTAGTGAGTGGCATCCCTGCCTATGGTGAAGGAATAGAAACTAGATGATATTGAAGGTCCCTTCCAACTCAAGCAAGGTGATGATTCTGCTTCTATTGTCCAATTTTTTCTTTTTATCTCCTGCCACTTTCTGCAAAGAAGTGCCAGCATAGGCTAGACTTGAATGGACTCTATTTTCTTTGCTTTACTACGTGTCATATAAAACTTTATGCTCAGTGAATATTGATAAACATTTCATTATGCAGGGCTGTTAAAAGTTACTACACTGTGCTTATCATTAATTTTGCAGTAAATTTTCTTCAACTCTTCGTTGCAGCCACTTCATCTTTCTGATCCTTTGTTGGATTCTCTCCAATATGTTCATGTCTCTTGCCCTATAGAGTTCCATCTAGAGTTTCATATGGGGTGACCTCCAGTGCTGAATAGAGGGGGAAGAATTACTCCTCTTGTTGGCAATACTTTGCAACCCAGGATACTTTGGGTCTTGGCCACAAGAGCACTTTGCTGGCTCATGTTCAACTTGGTGTCCATTGAGATGCACAGGTAGTCTTCTGCCAAGTAGCTTTCCAGATAGCTGGCCCTCCTCCCTGCATATACCAGTGCCTGGAGTTGTTCTTCTGCAGGTGCAGGACTTTGCAATTCCCCCTGCTGAATTTCAGGATGTTCCTGTCAGCCTGTTTCTCCAGCCCGTTGAGGTCCTCTTGGATACCATCAAGACCCTCTGGTGTATTGGCCACTCCTTCCAGTTTTGTCATCAGCAAACTGCTGATGAGTATAACAAATTGCTGAGAGTAGTCTCTGCCCATGTTGAAAAGGGTTGTATGTAGTATTGACTCCTGGGGTACAATTCTAGTGGCCTCCAGCTGAACTCTCTGCTCCTGGTCACCACTCAGATCACCATCTTTTGGACTTGGCCATTCAGCCAACTTTCAGCCACCTCACTACCTGCTCATCCTGCCTGTACTTCATCAGCTTCTCTGGGACAGTCTTAAGAGACAGTGTCAAAGACCTTACTGAAGTTCAGGGAGCCACTACCCATGGCTCTCCCCTTGTCTACCAGGCCAGTCACTGCATTGTAGATGGATATTGTGTAGATGTGTGTTTAATTTGAAACTCTTAGTGTTGCTCTGACTAGGTTTGTTTCAGAATCTGTGCTTTTTGGACTATAAATCTCTTCCTAAGCTTCCACACTTCAAGCTATTAACTCTTCTAGGTAAGATAAATTACTAACGCTATGCTAAATGAAAATAAATATATTTTATTAATTGTGGAATGCCTTAATGATAGATTTCAAGCTTTGCAATGTCTTTAATTATTTTTTAAAGGCATTTCATGAAAAGTAAATAAGGAGTGATCTGCCATAGCTATCCCTACTTAGTGTCATCATGTGTGATTAAGCTGATTTTTACAAGTCTTACACTCTTTGATTAAAAGGTAAAATTACAAAAATCCTACTGCAGTTTTTTGCCTTAAGGTTTAATATAAATGACTCTGAAATGAAGCTGAAGCTTGAGAATGACATTGTATTTTTTCTCCATCTGTTAAAAAAACCTCCCCCCAAAATGTCCCATAATTGCTAGGTTGTCATGGAAACAAGCTTCTTACTGTAGTGTTTCAGAAATGGATGTGTTGTTTGTACGCACTTCAAGGGATTCAAGGGCAGCAAAAGTAATGATAAATATACTGTGTGAAGGTAACCTTAAACTCCTTGCTTAAGCACTTTTAATGTAAATCTTTACAATGAGAGAGTTTATGTAATGATATTTTACTTGGCGTTTCTGTTGTGCTTTTCAAATAGGACAGGGGTTTCTGCTCTGGTGACTGGCTACCTGCTTTTCCTGAAGATATAGAAGTCAATGACACACACACAAAAAAAGCCCTTTTGGGTGAGATTGTACCAGGTTCAGTAGTGCTTTCAATGAATTTTCTTGTGTCACTTTGCATTATGGGCTTTATTTGAGGGGGTTTGTGTGCCTTTTAACTGAATTTTTAGAAATAAAACTAAGGAGAACTTGGTAAACTAGGACCTTTGAATCTAAAAATGTTCCAGATGAGGTATCTTCACTTAGCCACAGTAGTGAGCTACTGAATTTATAAACAAGTCGAAGAATGTGTGAGGCATGACTGAGGGATATAGGTAATCTGGAATATTTACATTACTGTGTAGAAATGAATGTCTTTTAAAATTGCATGTAAGTTTGCCAAACTGCATAATGGTCCGTGGCACTTGGTCATGTCTTCCCCAGCAGAGATAAAGAACCTCTCCGAAGTTACGTTTGTCTGAGCTTGGACCCAAGAAGTGGTCATCAGGCACATGGGGCTACCGAGTTTCCCCTCTCACCACACACTCTTGTTCTCAGGCTTTGAGCATGTCCTTGGAATGCGTGTTCATTACTGAACATCTTGTGTTCCTGATTACCTAGAGGGAAACCAAGACCAAATTTTTACTTGAGTCACTCACCAATTTCAGTGCCCTTTTCTTTGGTGGCACACTCAGAAGTAATATAATCTTTGTACAATAAAGAAACTGTCCTTTGTAGCATCAAATGCAGAAGAGAACAAACATTTCTTCTAACTATAAACAATGCTTTAAATTTTTTTTTCATATTGAAGGGGAGGGAGCAGCTGTTTTTATCCTTATCGTAATATCTCCAGTAGATGCTGCAGCTCAGGAATCGGTGCAGAAGATGCATTGGGTCAGATGCTTTCTTCAGTTTTGCTTTAGCAGATATTAATTGGCTCTCAGGAGTGCCCTGGCCAGCTTGTTCCCTCCAGAGTCCTTACATCTAGTCTTTACATGCTAAGAGCATGACTTCATTATATATTCATGCCCCAAGCTCCTAAAGGACAGGTCTGAGGAAAAGATTTAGATCACTGTAGCTGAAACAAAAGCCCAGGAAGGATGGGGGTTGGTGTGCCTGTCCAAGTGTCTGTGCAATATTTAATATGCAGGTTTTTGGAGGGGCTTGAAGTATTTCCCCTTTACAAACAGAAAATATTTGTACAGGATTGATTTGGGGGCAATGTTTATAGTTGCCTTGGGACTCCTGGTAACTGTAGGCCAAGTACATAATCATGATTTATGATTAATATTTAAACCTTAGTCTTTATCACAGGCTCCCTCTTTCCATATTTAATGGAGGCAAAAATTCTAGTTATTTCTTAAATTTTGACAAAACTGAAATTCCTTTAGGGATTGAAAAAGGTATTTTAAGGACTTCAGCTGTGGGATTTGCATTGTTCATTTATGTCCTTTAATTACTGTCTGGCTGCTGTCAGCCACAAATTACTTGCAGTATAGTTTTAACCATAGTAATTATGCAATAAAGTATGGGGCCTAGGCTGAAAGTAGGGAAAACCTGTGTTCTATTTCTCTGATCCTCAGTTTTAGTTTGACATAAACCAAATTGTCAGATCTTTGTATGCTCATTTATAAGCCTAGAAAGAAAATTCTATTCTTACATTTGTGAAATATTTGAAGATACTTCAGTTAGTTGACATCCACTGTATATACTTTTTTACTACTTCAAAATAGCTGTTTATAATAAAGTTCAGAGGAAAGTGGTAAACTGAATTTGTATACTGGTATATAGAAGGGAGTTTGAGTTGCAGCATGTCATGGTTGAGGTAAATGTAAATAACATGTAGAATGCAGTTTTGGAATCTAATTCTTTGTGAAAGTATCTGTGCTTGCTAAATCAAAATAGTAAAGAGTGTTTGGTATCTGTCAGTTCGTTCTGTTCTTCTGTTTTTGCAATACAGAAATAAGAAATGTTTGTCCTGGTATTAAGTTCATTTAACTCTATGTGCTTACATCCATATGCTCTGGTTGTTTTTGAAATAATTGGAAACAACACTCCTCCTAAAAAGAATGAAATGTGAGAACTTATCACAATCAATTCAAAATTTTTATTTGAGAAAATGTTGTGTTCCAAAGACCAGTTATAATCCCTTGGAGATAAACTGCTAAGCCCAGGGCTTTTGCAGTTTTCTAAAATTGGAGTATAAGATACTTGGAAGGAATGGAAGGAGGAAAAAAGAGTGAATAACTGTTATTCAGACCTGCTTTGTGTACTAATTGCTTCAGTGCAAGGCTTTAACTTGACTTTTGCTCAGAAGAAAGTGAATTGTTTTGGTCAGGAGATTCCTTGTGATGCCATAGAGCTGGACTCACTGGAAAGAGTTGTCCTCTGCCAAAAGTACTTGGTCACTGCAAAAACACACCATATTAATGTTTACCTACAGAGTCTGTATTTTTGAAATGATTGCCACGAGTAAACCCCAGCTGTATGTTGATAGCAAGAAGTCTTTGTATTTACATAGCAATTGTTTTTTCTAAAGACATATTTTGAAGTTAGAGGTAATTTAGGTTAGTTGCTTGTCTGTTCTAGACATATTTCCATTAACTTGAGTCTCTCCTCAAGTAGTAGACTTCCCTTTTATGATAAAATTTATGGCTGTGAGGCTTTCTGTATTTTAAAAGGATTGAGCATGAGCATTGGTGCTTCTTTGCATAGAACTGGGAATTTTCTTTCTTGTTTGAAGCTATTTGATCCATGTTTGATGGGAGTGGTGGGGCAAATTCTTAATGTGGTCACTTATATCATGGGTAAAACCCATTTAAATTTATTAGTAGAATACATAAATAAGGACCTAGTCAGTCTTCAGTGTTCACAATAAAAAGCCTCCATTTTATTGTGATGCATTTAAATGTGAGGAAGAATTTGACTGCATTTTCTCAGTACTCAGTAGCTTTTTTTTGTCTTTCCTGAGTCCTCCACAAGAAGTAGAGTTGAGGAGAATGTGCATCTCTCTGCATGGGAGCTAATAGTGTCTTTGACTGGCCTGAGTGACAGAACTCTACCTCTTCAGATAGTGGGTGAAGGCTGGGCAATACTTTCCTTGGCTCCACAAAATGACACAGCTATTTCAGCAAAAGCATTGAGGGTTGGTGGCAGAGTTCTGAACACTTACTTGAATGCATTTGTTTTAACTTGAATGAACATTTTTATGTAGACTATGACATCCAGGCACTTGAACCTGAAGAAAGGAGGGAAGGGAAGGAGAACAAACAGTTAATTTTTGTTGAATGATGTGCTATTCAATGTTTAAATATGCCACTAGATTTGGTGAGTCAGCATGTGGAAGTTATAAATGTACAGTTTAAGCGTGTATCTCCACTTTCTACACTTGCTTCTGCTAGGAGAGCAGGATGAGATAGGGGATGGAATGATGGATTTTTAAAAAAGACTATGTAATTTCAAGTGACAATACTAAGTGTTTAACAAACTTCCTTTTTCTTTTTTTTCCCAATTATGCCTGGTTTAATTCTTTGAACAAAACAATTCTTGAATCATGATTTCATAATACTTTGGAAAAAAAAGAGCAGCAGTAATTGCCAAGTGATAAGAATAGTACAAGAAATTTTGCAATTAATTTTACACTTAGTTGTGTTTGGAGCCATTTCCTTATTTCTGTAATGAGTTTATGCTATTCAGCAGAATTTTAGGTTTTCAAGTGCGTTACATAGGTCAGGATGTCAGTAGTCTGGTACCAGTTGAATTCCTAATATATCTTCCACACCTACATTTTTAATTAGATTAGGAAGAAACACATTGCAGTATTTTCCTGTGCTTTGGACTTCAAAGTATCTGTGTGCCACTTGGGTACAAATAAATGGTGCCTTATCTAACCATTTAGGTTTCACTCTGTCCTTTGAAAATGAAAAATGTCTTTTTCCTAGAAGGATTTGGTTTCAAATGTTGAACTTAGCAAAATAAACATTTAAGTTAAAATTTACTGGGGTTTATAACATATGTTAAATTTCTGTAGAACACTGACTTCCTTTTGAATTATAGAAATTGCATATGTGTTTTTAATGGTATGGTCTCAGAGATGTATTGTTCTCTTTGTAACATCAAATGATGTCTAGCGGTGACAATGAGCTGAGCATGGACACGAATGGAAATATTATCCCTTGGTGGTTCTTTTTTTAGGAATTGCTGGGGCAGATGTTCTTGGAAGGAAGATATTTTCAGGTTTTGTTGCTGAGCAGTTTCTAGGATATTGAGTAAGAGTAGAAGAAAACATTGGCTCTCTTTGCCATGTCATAATGCAAGGAAGAAGGATACCAGAATGGAAGGAAATACTAAAAGGAGACTTAAATACCCAATTTCATGCCAAGTATGTGAATTAGAATGCACTTTTTCAAAAGCTGCCAAACTCAATTAAAAGAAGTGACTTAGCAGACTAGGGCTCTCTGAAAGTAACACATCTTATTCACTATTCACTGCCTTTTTTTTCTTTTTTT
>VXAU01004990.1:290331-312030 GCA_013399695.1 Formicarius rufipectus | reverse complement strand
TTTTTTTTTTTTTCCCATGACTGTAGTGGGCAGAACTTCTATTTCTTTCTCATTAAGCTTATGTAGCCATGGTTAAACAATCACTTAACATGCAAATACTTTAATTTAGGTTTGCTTTTGCGTTCATGCACACTGCACACAAGGAAAAAAACCACCAAATATCCAAGATTATAAACAGTAGCAGGAACTTAAAGGTTGTTGCTATCTAGAACACTGATTCTCAAATAAGCAAGTATTTCCCCTTTTTCCAGCTGGGGTGGGGGAACAAAAAAACCCAAAACAAACCCAAACTAAACCAACCAAAACAACACACTCTTCCCCCTGCCCCCCAAAACAAAACCAAACAAAAACCCAACCAACCAAAAACCAACAGAAAGAAACAAAACAAAAAAACCCCACAAACAAAAACCCCCAAACAAAAAAAAAAAATCCAAACAAACAAAAAAAATCCCACCAAAATAAGCACACCGGCAAGTTAGAACTACTATTCTGCTAAGGAAACTGCTAAATGACTTTAATTGCTGATAAAAATTCACAGAGGTTGAGCAATTGAATGTCCTAACTCTAGCCAATTGCTGTGGTGTCTGCTTTCAGTTCCCTGGAGGAACTGAGCTTATTTCTGTCTTGTATGAGCTGTGACAAAGCTTGGTAGGAAGTGTGTGACCAGCGAGTGTTGATTTTTGCATATGGCTTAAGGAAATGAACAACTAAAGACTTTGCTTCATGACCGAACTAACTTCCTAAGGACAAGTACAGGTGGAGTATTAAGATATTTCCTTGGAGATGAAGCAGACAGCTTTACAGAAGGGCCTGTTTGTTTTCATGGGTTAGAACGGAACCAACAGGTGTTAAGAGCCTCCCTTCCCTCCATTTTTGGCAAAGTGTAACATGCTGAACGTCAGCCTTCAACCAGACACGTGGCATCCTGCTGTGCTTTTCTTTACATACGCTTCCAGCAGTTGTATAGCCCTGCTGCTTCTGTGTTTTGCATAGGGCAAGGTGGAATGGGCTGAATGTGAAGTTGGTGGGTGGTAGCATGTGCTTTGAAGGTCTGCTTTCAGTCCTTTTCATGTGTCTTAAGTTTAGGGACCCTACTATCCTGTTGAGGAGACATTTCCGGTGTCTCTGCACAGAAGTATAAAAACGCTCTCTCTCTCAAAAGCAAAATGAAATATCCTCTCCCTTCCCCCCCAAAAAACTCAAGAAATTATTCATTGCTGCCAACAAGCTAGAGAGTTTCAAGTCCCCCAAACAGCAGCACTTGGATGTTTTAGAGGCCTTACTGTTCTAGTTCTCTATCAATTTCACAGTCTCCATGGCAAACAGCAAATTCAAACTCCAAATTCTGCAATAATGAGAGATTCCAAATGGCACTTCTCAAGATAGAGAATTCCCTGAATTATTAGGTGAACTGGGGAGCTATGTATACTATTTATGCTGTAGAAGTTACTGAGCTAGTGTCCATGAGAAGGAAACTTTTGAGTGAGGGCAGAGTTTCCTTCTTACTTTCCCTACAGTTTTTCCTGAGTGTCTGATTTTGAATGCAGCTCCTCTAGTATTCATTATTTATCATGACATTGGGTGTGTATAAGGTATAAAAACAAACATAAAAGCACACTTTGCAAGGTGAGGCAGACCAAGCCAGGAAATAAAAATGTAAGGAATGAACTCTGTAGAATAGATTGCTGGTAGTATTCATGGTGTGTGGGGATATGGGAAGTGAGAAATTCATGTTATGAATTCTGATGGGACTGATAACCATGACAACTGTGGCTAATACAGACTGGACTGCAATATAATGTATGGTAAAATGTATTCAGGAAGTTGTTTTCTGGAGGCTTATTTCAAATTTTGCCAGTATACAGTTTGTGTCACTTGAGATGTGCAAGTCTGAGTTGTATGAAAATGATAATTTAGTGTAATGCATAATAAATGAAACTCTGCACACAACTCTCCCAAAGTAATTTTGTTTTTTTTAAACAACGTTTGCTGCACAGTTGAGTATCTTTCAACTGTTGTTCAGTTTATCTGCTTGATAAATGACTTGACTTGACCTTTTACAGCAACCCTTCCTATTGTCTTTCTGTAGGTAAGCAGAGAGTTGTCTCTGAGCAGTTTAAACAGTTCCTTGTAATTCCTTTGCATGCTGTTCTCGGGGTGAGGGTTTGCTATTGGGCTAGCAGTAAATTGCTTTAAATCAACCAAAATTGGGAGTGATCAAGCAATGTTTAGCAGGAGCTCAGACAAATAATTATCCATCAGTTTTATGGGCAAACTGCTCCACTTCTAAATGTTACACATGTAGAAAATGCTAAATGCTTGCATTTGTGAGCAAGACACCAAGTGTATAAGGCTGAAAGCTTGGAAGGATTGACTTGTTCAGCTGTGTTTATTCTTTTTCTCAGCCTGAAAGTTCATAGGACTATTAATGAAACCACTTTGCAGATTATATTGAAAAAACACTTAGGTATGGCAATGCTCACTTTCTATCAAATGAACATAAGTGGAATAGCCAGCAACTACTTTTTTTTTTTTTATTGTGACCTCTAAGACCCCATTTCCATTTTAATCATCTATAAGTTGATAACTATTAGATTTTTTTTGCCTCAGTAGCCATAAAAATAAAATCAAATTCTCTACCTAGGTGCTGATAAGAGATGGAAATTGAGATGTTGATGTAGAATGTAATGATAGTCTGTGTTCCTGATAATACTATTATTGACTGTAAATAAATTGCGCTGGAACAGATCTACCTATATTTCAGACATGCTTTAAAACAAATGAGTTTTTCTTTTTTGTGCGAAACAGAATTTTAAAATGGGAAGCTATTTCTTATGGATTGATCATGTAGCCTTTCTTGTAAGAATATGAAAACCACACTTTGAATTGGAGGAGTTATTAATTTCTGAGAAGTTGGGGTCTGTTTCAGTGGGAGGTGTGAAGAGAGTCCTTGGGAGACACAGAACCTGCCAGTGGGGAAAGGCTCCTCTCTGTTACAGGGTACTGGTTATCACCCAGAGCCCATAGGAGCCCATAGGTTTGTCTCCTTTCAAAATACTTATTTTAAATAGTACATTTTATTGTGTCGAGTATTCTTGCAAATGTTCTTTTTCTGTCCATTTTAGTAAACATTTGTCTCCTGTTTCTTGTAATTAGACAGAGTAATTACTATATAAACAAATTTTTCTATATAAAAAGTTATTTTTGTTGCCAGTTTTAATATAGTTGCATTGTCTACTTGTAGTTTAATGAGAAATGTTGAATAGTTATTCCTGACCTACTTTCTCTGTGCTGTTCATTATATTGCATGTATGTATAATGACAGTGTTGCCTCTTTAGGGACTTTATTTTTCAAGGGGAACAACAACTTCTGTTTTGCCTTCATTAGGATGCATTTCTACTGTTCTAATCTAAAATTTGCTTTGGCAAAACCAAGAAGCTGTGGTCTCCAAATTGTCAATCCTCAAAGAGAACATTTTTTTTCTCCCTTTTCAGATATTAGTAAGAAAGCTTTTGCAAGGAGCTATTTTCCCCAGGGAAATATTGTCTTCTGCCTTTTTCATAATTCACTGACAAAACATGCTGCTGTTATGAGAGGGAAGTCCCTTGCTGTAGGTGGATTATCTTACTTCCAGGTACTTTATCTTGCCAGAGGGTGAGAGAAACAGTGGTAAAGATTTTTCCAGGACAGAGGAATGAGCTTTCCTGTATTTAGAGAGTAAATTACATGTTTGCAATTGTCCTTCTGCCCTCGAGGTAAGATCAGTCATTGCTAAGAATCACAGCATGCTCTGACTTCATAACTGTTTTCTTTATTTCATGGGTTTGCTGTAGTAGAAGCCTTCAGGAAGTGTAAACTTTTTTTTTTTACTTCTTCAGGGACCTGTTCACAGCTAGGAAAATGGGCACTTGGATTAGTCCTAAGAAATGGACTTTGGGGGCTCATCCAGAGGGACTACTTACTAGGCTATTTCAGCTGCTACTTCAGATCTCTAGATTTTGATAGTGGTTGTCTGAGCTGTGCATCTGCAAGGCTGGTTGAAAAATGGCTTTCTCTTTCCTGCAGATGGGGTAATGTGTCAGTCTTACTCACTGGCTCACTCTAAGGCACTGTTTGTGTGTGTTAGGTATCTCAAATTCTCATAATTTAGTTACCTTCTGTTACTTCCTTGTAGTAGGCAGTAATTACTCTTTGCCATGCAACTTACTGGAGACTTGTTGGGGGAATAGTACCTCACTGGAGGAGAAAAGCTTTGAGAAGTGTGGGATTTCTCTTGGCTTTTGTGTAAATTCACTGTTCAGGACAAATTTTACTTTGTAGGAATAGGCAGGGATAAAATTAGGAAAATGGACTGCTCTCTGTGTTTCCTCAATTATTGGGAAACTGTAAACTACTCATGTGGGTAATCTTTGCCTGTTAATGGATTGGACCTCCTAATCTCTTAACCCAAATTTCTGAGAAGGTATTTATGAGAGAGTATAGATACAGTGTTAAAAATTCAAAAAGGTAATCCACATATGAAAGCAAGCTTCTTGCTTTCCAAAAGACAGTATATAAAAAGGGGAAAATGAGTTTTACTTTGGTATTCAGAAAACATTTAGAGAAGAGAGGGAAGCAGATAACTGGTATAACTTGGTTTAACTCCTTATTTATATTGTCTGCTGCCTGTGTCAAAGAATATCAAGAGAAGCAGAAGGAACTAGACAGAGAAATATTTCAAAAATGCCATCTCCCTAGCATGCCTTCCAGGAAACTATGGGTAAAGTCTTCATGGGGAAATGTCTTCTAGTCAGTCATCAAGTAACTTTCTTTTCCCAAAACAAAAGTCTGGGATCACGAACATTAAGCTATTCAAAACTGCTGCCTGGAAGAGGTATTCTGAGATGGCAACATGTGTGTAAGCACAGTGGCTGCAGTTCCTTTACTACTTAGAAGTCAGCAGAGCATGAGACCCCAGTACAGCAAGGGCAGGGGCCCAGCAAGATGTGCCTAGGTTTAGCAATTAGTTTTGTGGTCTTGGGCCTGTGCTGAATGGTAATGGTGAGCAGCTCACCGCAGGAGGAGAGGTAGACATGATAAACCTATCAATGATACGTGAGAAGGCAAAGCAATGTAAGTTATTTGTCCTGTAATTATGATGGGATGCTCAGAAATGGGATGTCATATTGCAGAGATCTAGTCTGAAATCAGGTGAAATGTGAATTTTGTGCTGTAGAGAACACAACTATAGAGCTGTCATTTCAATGTAGTTCCACAGGGGAGCAGAGAAGTTGGGGGTTGAGCTGCATCCCCAGCTATAATGAGCTTCTGTAATGGTTATGAAATATTTCTTCTGTCTTCCTACTCTTTCACAGGGAGTGATACTGACAGTGCTGGTTCCCTTTTTATCCATCATGCCACATTTTGAAACCAAAGTATTTTTAGAAACCATTTTTCTCTTGTGTTCTTTGTGAATGTAGCTTGTGTCTTTTGGAATATGTAACTTATTTGCACTGGAGTCCTCTTTTTTCTTTTTTTTTTTTTTTCTTTAAGGGCTGTGGGAAATATAAGGGGGAGAAGTAGAAATCAAGTGCCATTGTAATTTTTTTAAAGAATTTTATTACTGTCTTCATTTTTTTCCTGCACAAAGCATCCTCTGAAATATGAAAAAGTTCTGTCTGTTGGGACAGAACTACTACCACTTTTTACACTAAGGTTTCCATGAATATATAAATTCAGAATATGAAGAAGAAAAGCAATGTGTAAAGAGTGTGTAGATAAGCATAAAATCACTCAGCTGGCTTGAAGTCAGTCTACAGCTTGAGTCAGTGATTAGAGTCTGAGGAAAATACATGAAAAATGATTTTACTCCTTCTGTGCAGAGTCACCCTGGAAGCAGAGGAGATAACAAGGTTCAAGTTCATTATGCCTGATACCTCCTCTCTGTCCCCCTTAATGTTACTTTTCTCATTTAATGTGGAGTTGCTGTTACCAAAGTGGTCCTAGGGTTCACCAAATGAATGCTGGTGAGACTTAAATACAGAATGTCTGTTCACTTTCTGTCTAGAATGTATCAGTCTCATTCATGAAACAGGTTTTCTGAGATGCTGGTGATGAGCTGCAGATTTGAGAGTCAGTGGCCTTGTTGATGTGCCAGTTGCTGAGCAGTCAAAACTGTGTGCAGTTCAAAGCAGTTCTGAACGTTGTGCAAGGGTCAACAATGACACAGTCTGACAAATCTGAATGTTCTCTGACATACTTGGTTTTGCCCCTGATTTTTTTTTATTATTTTTTTTCCTCCTTGGGTAGTAGTTGCATCTCAAGTATTTCAGATGTTAGTCCTTTTGGACTAAACAGCTTCTGCAAATTCAGAAACGAGGGAAAGGCCAAACTAATTATTGGCAAATGGAAATGGAACTAAGATTGCTAATGTGTCTTACTTGAGACATGAGACTTGGACATGAACATATTCATAAAAATTGCTCTTGAGAATTAAGAAATTTGATTCAAAGAATTGAGATGTATATAGAACTTTGGCTTGAAGTTATGTGTTTCTTGCAACACCTGAGATAAGTCAAAATGCGAAGGAAGGATAGTTAATCTGGTATGGGAGGAGAATTGAATAAGGGTTTTGGAAAGAAAAAAAACAACAAACTATACTGGAGTTGTTAGTTATTTACAAACATCAAAGTGCTGAATGCTCAATGAGATCTACGAGAAACTACTTTTTTTTTTTTACAGAGAAATGTCAATGTTATCAGTTATGCCCTAGAAAAAGAAGAGTTCTTAAGGTTGACAAATACCATAAATGCTTTCTTTTGCTTAAGTTTTCATTTGAAAAAGAAAATTGGGATACATGTCCAACACTGCGGCACACTTGATGACATCACCTGTAATTAAGTGGAAGAAACTCTAAACAGAAATTGCTGTGGTAGAAAAGGAGGAACAAAACCAGAGCAACCATGCAACAACACTTGCTATGATGAATGCTTATTGCAAGTCACTTTTATGTAGAGTTTTTCCCAGTGTTCCTAGAATCTTGTTTTGAAATAAACTGCAGGATCCCATGCTGATCTTCGCTCTTGCCTGCTTGGGGAAGAGTATTTGTGTGCATCAGGAACATCATATATGCACAGATACTTCTAAAAGGTTATTAAGGAATTGCCTCAGTATATTATTGAGGAAATTAATTTAAAACAATAAGCAGTTATTTTGATTCTCACTAAAAGATCTTATTACACATAAATAGTTGTTTTTGAAATGCAAACTGCCATTGATAGAAAATATCCACTCTGTAAATGTGGACTAAATGTTGTTACAATCTTGATACGTGGCTTTCAAAAAGCACTTCCTTAACATTAAGAAAAATATGCATTTTAAAAAAATTACATATTAACATTATGAATTTTGCTATTAACATTGAGTTTTCATAATGTTAATACTTAATATTATAAAAAAATTACATACCTCTTAGATTAATTGTAAACAAATTTTTTATTGACGTTTGAAAAGATCTTCCTGATGTCCAGCTAGAATAAGGAAAAAAAATATTAGGAATGCATTGGAAGGAAACTTGGCTTCAAACCAGAAAATTAATAAAGGAAACATTGAGCCTCACATTTTTTTTCTTCTGCAAATTCTACACATGATATATAGATAAGTTCATACCCCTTTGGCAGTTAGTCTTTCGAACTGAAACAACTTTGAGTATTTTCTGTGGCTTGACATGTGTGTATGAATGCACATGTACCTAGAATCCTGGTTTTCCTGTCTCTTCTGCCTTTGTCTGGTTGCCTTCTGCATCCACAGGTACAAGAAATCCTCAGAGGAAAATGCTGGCCAGATTACAGCAGGGCAAAGGCAAAAAAGCACTTGGTGCAGAGGATTGCCAAGACATTGAAAATGGTAATTACAGAGATGAAATAAGTCTCTGACTGTATGGGTGGGTGTGTGAAAAAGATTTGGTCCTTATGAGAAAGTTCTGTGCTGGTTTGAGCTAAAAGGAGTTGAGTGAATATTTAGTCATGGTTAACTTTTCTAGACTGACTGTTCAACAATTTTCATAATGGAGAAAGAATTAAAAGATAAAGCAGCTCCTCCAAGTATATTAAGCATACATTAAGTTCTATAAAAAAGTTAAATTATGGGTGATTTGAGACATTTTCATGAAGTAGAAAAGTAGCCTGTAACTGTGAATAATCGTTTCTGTCACATTATTTAAGTCAGATGTCCATTGCAATTCAAAACTGGTGTTCTAGGCAGTGGGAAAATATTAGTAAAAATCCTGGTTGTTCCATGTATATAGCAGATGGAAGCAGCTAGTGACTGGTTCAGGTAGGTCATGCAGAGGAATTAGGATTTCAAGAAAACTGGTACTTAAGATCTGTAGCTGTTTTGGGTTGGCCTTGAATGGGTGCTAGATGCCCACCCAGCCACTCTCACTCTCCCTCAAGCAGGTCCTGGTGAATGTGAGATGCAAAAGCTTGTGGATGGAGGCAGAGACAGATCTCACTTTGGAATTAGTGTCACAGGCCAAACAGGGTTGGCTTGGGCAAAAGTAGTTTATTGCTGATTCAAAATAGAGTATGATGGTGAGAAATAAAGCTAAAAGCAGACCTGCCTCCTGCCAGATGTTCCTCTTCTTCCCAGGCTCAACTGCATTCCTTCATTCCAAACTCCTCTGTCTGCCCTAGCAGTGCAGGGGAATGGGGAACTGAGGGTCTGTGATCATCTGTAACAGCTCCTGCCACATTTCCTCTGCTCCAGCATGAGTCCTCCAGGAGCTGTTCCAGGTGTGGGTTCTTGCCCCAGACTAGGGAAAAACTGCTCTTGTCTGGGCTCTCCAGGGGTAGAAGCTTCCTTCAGGACATGTCTCTGTGCTCTAGGGTGGGAATTCTCCATGAGCTGCAGCAGTACTGTGGTCTTCTGCACAGTCTGCAGGGGAATATCTACTCTGGTATCTGAACCACCTCCTCTCATTCCTTCACTGACTGGGGTGCTTCTTTTGCTCCTTTTTCTTCCCCTCTCCTCTTTCTGTCAGGCATTTTGCCCTTTCTTAGGTCTTGTTTCCCTGAGACACCACCACCATTGTGCCCATGGGGCTTGGGTGTGCTTGCCCTGTGGAGGCTGGAACTGCCCATGTCCTTCCCTGGGCAGCCAAAGCCTTTCCTCACAGAGGCTGCCCCCCAGCCAGAGCCTCACCACAGACTCCCCAGGCAGTGGGGTGTGTTGAATGTCTCAAAAGCTATTGTCAGATTACTTGGAAAAAAGCAAAATAAGTGGCCATCTTTGGTGTATTAAACCAGTGACTGACAAATCCTACAGGTTTCCTGCTGGGGCTTTTTAAGACACCTTGCTGGGCAGACAGGGCAGCTCTGGATTAAAGGGTAGTGAAATGTGGGTATGGAGCCTGTCAGTGCCTGTATGGATTTAAAACTCAGTGTGCTTAGTGTTCCTCATCTAGCTTTTTCAACTTTTATGAAAAACCTTGCTTAATGCAATTTAATAAATAATAATTTCAGAGAGACCTTGTTCAAGTGTGAAATATTTATGTGCATATTCTTGATTTCATGTAGATACATAAACATCTCTAAGCTCTTACTCAGCCTTTCCCAAGCAGGCTGCAGTTATGTGACTCAATGAAATGTGCCTAAGACTTTGAACACAGATAGAAGGAATTCACCAGCCTTCTGCCTCCAACTTCAAACCCCGTTCATTTCTGTACTCTTGCCTTCACCCACAGTAGGATTTGGACTTTAGTGGTTCTCTAGACAGACTCCAAATTTGGCCTCTTGCTGATCAAAAATGACATTAATTCAGGGTCAGATTTTCTGTCGTAAATGGCCTTGTGAGTACTTCAGGTCAAGCAGCTCCACTCAGTGTGTCTTTTGGAGAGGCAGATGAGCAAAGTCCTAGATTTTGATCTCACTGACAAGACACTATTCTTTTTGCATTAGTCATATTTGGGAATAGAAATGGAATATCCTTTTTTGAGCAGATTTTTTTCAGTCTCATTAGTGAAATTATAAATTGTTAACGCTTGCTTGCTTAAAGCAAGCCCTTGGATGGGGACACTTGCTGTGGATGTTTTCACCCAGTGTCCACCCAAACCTCCAGCCCCACCCCCCTTCCCAGAGGTAAAGAAAAAGGAGAAAAGGCAAAAAACAGCTGAGAGATAATGGCAAAACAAACTCAGAGTGGCTAAATACTCAAATTCATTACTAGCAATATGAGAAATGAAACTAAAAAGTAAGAAATAAATCAGTCCTAAGAACACCTTTCTCCTCCCTCTTTCCAGCAGTTCGAGGGAGCAGGGAACGGGGGGTTTGCAGCTGGTTGTTGTTTCTGCCATTGCTCTTGTCCTGTGGGTCACTCCATGGGGTGCAGTCAGGTCGCTACACCCCACACTGATGGTCCTCTGTGGGCTGCAGGGGGGCAGCTGCTCCACCATGGTCTTCACCACGGGCTGCAGGGGGACCACAGCTGAGTCCTTCTCCTGCTCCCGTGGGGTCTCTCCTTCTCCTCCTCTCACTCTGACCTTGTTATCTTGTGGCTGGAATTTCCAACTGTGCCATACTCCTAAATTCTTAAATATGTTACCACAGAGGTATGACTATGATTCTTAATTGGCTCAACTTTGGCCACCAGGCAGGAAGTCTCTCCTCAACCTGGCTGACATTGACTCCACAGGACAGGGAAGCTTCTAATAGAAGCTAACAGAAACTACCCTGGATAGCCCCCCTTCTACCAAAATCCAGCCACAGAATTTTATGCCACCTCCTCTCCCTAGTATCTGAATGGCAGTCAGGTTTAGGTCTAGAAATATGCAGAGGTTTCAACACAGCTATAAACTGTAGGAACCTGGAAAAATATTTTTTTTTTCTGGTAAAAGCTGTTATGGACTTTTTTGTGGATTTAGAAAGTTGATAAATGCATGGTGTACAGTTACAATGTTATCTGAGCAAGGCATTAAAATACATACTGTAATACTAAATGGCTAATCAAAACTAGTATGAATTTTGGAAACAACCTGTGTTCCATGAAAGCCTTCAGGCTTTAGGGGATGCATTCTTTTAAGATAAAGAGCATGTAAGCCACTTTACTGGACAGACTGTAAGGAACAATTTTTTTTTAATTCTAGGATTAGATGCCTGAATGCAGGTGGGGAGTTGTGCACCCCATGTTCATTGCAAGCATTCAATGCCTGAATTCTTATGCAGAACTCTCTGATTTTAAGCTGAAGAACCTGAGCTAATAAACAATCCTCCTTTTCTGTATTTTTCTTTTAAAAATAAAATATAGATTTGTGATTGGTGATTTAAAATATAGGATCCTCCAAGAATGACCATGTAACTGCAACTACTTAAATTTGTCTGATTTAGCTTTCCAGTGATCCAGGTACATGATGCCCCTTCTTCCTCTTTTAAATATCAGTGCAGGTCTTGGTGACAGTGTTAATTTGAAATGTTCTAGAGTGCTGTATGTTGGAGGCTACCTTAATTATTATTCTTCATGAATATTTGGAACTATGGAAGAAGCAAAAACTTACAGTGGAGATCCCACTTCCCCCNCCCCCCCCCCTCAAAGGCAAGTCTCTCTTTGCTTTCAGGAATCCAGGTTGTTACTGTGTGGTTGACTGTTGAGCTGCTTATGTACGTACTGTGTTAAATCAATGCTTCCACTTTCAGTTTTATTGTTACATAGTAATATGTTCCTAAAGTAAACTGTTTGGATGGAAGAGCAAGAGCTGTTGGAGAAATATTTCCCTGAATACATGTGTATTACTTACATTCTCATTATTTGCATAATCGTCTTCGCTGATGTGTAAATCTGGAGCAGATGTTACAATATGACAATATGCTTATATAGATACAGACTAATGGAACCTATTTTTGCCTAGGTCCTGTGGACACTAATTCCCCTATGTGTTCTTATCTACAGCTGATAGGAAAAGCTTGAAAAGGAAAATTCTTACACTTTAAATATATTGGATATAGAAAATCAAATGGCATTAAGTTTCTCTTTCTAGCTGAAACTTCTAATGTGAATCTCAGACATGTCGTGATGAAGACACACCTTTTCTTAAAGTCAAGTGAAGTTATTGACAGCATTTGTAAATAATAATTTAAAGAATCCCCAAACCCAATTTTTTATGTTAATGTCTGCTCTTTAAACTTCTTCCTTCACTTCATCTTTTAGCAGAGTGTGTTGCAGCCTGTGGCCATGTGAACAAGGAGGCTGCTAAACAGCAGTAATTGTTACACCTTGAGGGCAGGCTGTGAAATTGCTTGGCTAATTAGTTGTGACTTCAGCTGAAAGATGCCAACTTCAGGAAACTAACCCCAGATCTTGCACTGAAATAGTATTGTTTCCTCTGAAGTAAAGACTCCAGAGTGAAAAAGTATTTCTCTAAATGCTTATTTTAACTGGAGTGAGTAAAATGGGTATACCCTAAAGAAGGTAAGAACCTCGGGAATGCTGGGAATGTAGTACAGGAACACTTCAGTGACTCTGCAGTATTTACCCTGTGTTTAGCAGGATTTCTTTGCCTCAGCCAAGTATTAACCATGTGAGACTTGAAATGACACTCAAACCAAACAAGTGCTGTTGCTGTGCTCAAGGTTCTGCATGAGAGCATCAAGTGTATTGGGTCAGCAGGGACCTGTCACAGGGCCCTGGGGAATAAAGGTGTATTGAAACTTGTGTGCCTTGGAGTTCAGTCCTTGGCTGTGCTTGGATAGATCATGAGAACTGGGGGATTCTGAGGAATGAAGTCCCTAGTGGTTACAATTCAGATTATGTTCTTAATACACCTGAGCTGGCTCTGCATAAAACTAGCTCAGCCTTATAGTCAAAGTGGGGAGTGAATCTTCCAGATCCATTCTGGTACTTACTGGGAATGATACAGCTGTTAGACCAGGCTTGTAGTCATTCTTCTCTGCCTCACTTGCCCTTGTAACAGAGAAACTTCCTGTGGATGCTTGAAAGCTGACTCTGTCTTTGAAAATATCCTCTAGCCTTTTCATCAGCTTTTTTATAAAATTTAAAAAGCAAAAGTTGGAGTGCTAAGTCTCTCAGCTTGCTGTTTAGTTCTACACAATGAATCCTCAATGGTTCAGCCTTATTTTTTCTGACTTGCTTACTAATGTGTTTTCTTTTAAAGAATTGTTTGTACTTGTCTTAAACTCTGAGAAAAATAGAATTGGTTTCTATAAGTTGTGTAGGTGGCTGTCCTGCCACAAGATCCTGTTTGAGCTTCCCTCTGTCCATGGAATTCAAACTTGAATTTAAAACAGAAAGCTTCTCCTGTCCTGAATTCATATCAAAATATAAATTAAAACTTTAACACTTTTGTTGCACTGCTGTCCATGTATTGAAATCTCAGTGATTAAGTAGTCATCCTATTAAACAGCTAAGGCAATAAATTTAAATCAGGTATTAAAAAGCCTCATATTTCCTTGATGCTTATTATTTGAAGTAAAACCAGAACAACCAAAAGGCCTGTAAGACCCAATCCAGTTCTGCTTCCCTGCAGCCTTGATCATGTTCTGTCCGATCTCAACATGTAAGGATGCCTGATTTGTTTACTTAGTTATGCAAGTTGTGTGGATTGTACCCCGACCTTTTATCCCTAATTGCAGCTTTTAGAGACATGATTTGAAACACTACTTAAATAATACTTGTACTCTTAAGGGCTTTCTTGTATTTTGATATGGGACAGAAACAACAAATGCAAGTGAATGGGGGAGAAAAGCAAAAATTCCAGCCTTTGAAATACAGTTATATAACATGTAAAATTACTAGTCTGGGTTTCTGTTCTATGTTTCCTCCAAATAGATGCTTTTTGGTGAGAGATGGCTTTGCAGGGATTTAAGCACATATGATAGACGTGTACTAGATGTGGTCGTCTCTTTTTTTCCATTTACCAGCTGCTTCTGTTCATTTTGAAGGTACACTTCTGACACTAGAAGATTCTTTTTAGACATGTAAGGACCTTCATGAGTGCAGTCAGCCTCTGTAAAGCCACTTCTTCCATTACAGTAATCTTTTCAAAAGCTATCTAGACTTCAGCTACAGTTCTAACTAAATAAGCTTTTCAGTGTCTTCTAAGACAAATTGCAGTCTCATGAATATGTATTTATATGTTTTCTCTTTCTCTATTATGTGAGAGCTGGAGGACTAGCCTCTGCCATCATCAATTCTTTGTTAGAAATGAATAAGCAATTGATGTAATATCTTGGGTGTAATTCCAACTCTTTTATGATAACACTTATGCTACTGTTGTTGGTAGTAAAGCATGTGACTGTATTGCCATTATTTATATGCTGGGGAAAGAAGTGTAAAAAAAAAAAAAAACCCAAACAAACCCAAACCACGTAAAGTATGATAATTCTTTGAAGAATTGAACTTGTTTTCTATGATCACACCTCTAGTGGGGGTGTTTTCCCTGTGCGTAATGATGCAGATAAAAACAAATCTTGTGGTATTTTATAGACCAGTATGAAACATTTTGATAAAGTCATCTGGATCTCATTTGCTTCTGCAATTGTTCTAGTCTGTGGTCCCTACTGTGCATTTCTCTACTGTGAAGATGGGCAAAAAGCAGAATAGTAAACCATATGTCATCTGGAAGGAACACTGAAAAACATGAGATTGAATACTTTAACTGTCTTTCACATGCTGCTGATGTAAAAATCCTGTTGACTTTGCTTCTAGTTACAGTTAGGAGTCTCGATACAGTGTCTCTCTGTAGTTCAGTGAAGGTGTGCAATGTTATCTGCGTTAGCTGATGTATTTAGCATATGTTTCATGTTCAGGAAACTCATGTTAAATTATTTTACTGTTTTCTTAGGTAATTACAAACTTAAGATTTGATTTGCCTTTTTTAAATAGCATTTCTTATATGTGAATTTGCACCTGATGCAGCTTTGAAATCTCAAAATTCTTTCATAGTGCATTCAGGACATTCAGATTGTTTTTAGTCTATCGGGAAGTTCTAGCAAGTCTGATAGCATAAACTGAATTGAAGGGTGAAGCTTAAATTGGTTGTAAAAGGAAGAAAGGTTTACTTCTATTTTGTGTATATGTCTAGATGACTTGCACAACTAGTGTTAATCAGTATGGACATCTGATTTATATCTCATGCTTTCCTAGAATTGGATAGGCTTTATTAAATAGCTTTACTGATTTCATTCAGTCTAGAGGAGCTTTAATAACATTAACAAAATTATTTGCTATTAAGCAGTGTTTTTTTTTTCTGGTTATGTTTCTCATGTGCTGAAGACTTTTGAGCCATTATCACAGTCTCTTATTTTGAGACCTTCCAGGATGGTCTGAAATATGACAGATCTGCTTTTAACTGTCTCTTGAAAGCACCTGAGTTTAGTTTACAATTATGCTTATGAGAATTCATAGGAAACAGAATTATTTGGGTTCCTGTTAATGCTCATATAAATGTCTTAATATTGCATATTATCAGGTGCATGGTGATTAAGCAGCATGGCTGGGACTAGTGTATGTTACATAATAAATATACAGTAATACAGTTTAAGTTAAAACTTACAGGATGTTGAGCTAGGAGTGGAGGATAGGTTTCTGAGTTCCTAAACCCAAGATTTTTAGAGGAATTAAATCCCTCTTTTTATTTCAGCATTCATTTTGACTTTTATCATAGAATGCTTTTAATACCTGCCCACACCTTTACTTGACATTATTGTTAGAATTACCATCAAAAATTTTCAGCATTGCTCTCTAACTCTTCAGCTGTTCAAAGCCTGCTGGTGTTAATGAGAATTCAGACTATTGTTTCCTCTTGAATTTCAACTTCAGTTACAGCAGTCTGAGGAAAGATGATCAGTTCTCCTTAAATAATATCAGAGCCTGCATTTGTGATAACATTTCGTTCAAAGTGCTTTGAAAAATTTTTGAGTTGGTAATGTGTAACAGTCTCTATTAGTTGTGCTCTGCCCTGGGCTCTTACTGTTTTCAACTTCTGAATTGTCCTTTTCTGTTATACTTCCAGAAATCTTTCAAGTTCACTTCTCATAAAGTATTCAAAATTTACCTTCTCTTCTCCATCTCCCTGCCCACCTTGCTCTTAGGAATTCCATTAATGCTTGATGTAACAATTCCAGATTTATAAACTGAATGAAATGCTTCCCATTTTAGTACATAATGAATTTGATAAAATCACCATTAAGGAACCTTGGCTTTTAACTTGCTAGTGGCTGCATTGTTGTAATAGAGATTATGTGGATGACTAGGACTAACTTCAAGTCAGCTTCATCAGATGCAATGAGTGATATAAGTAATGGCTCATTAAGATTTGTTTTCTTCATTTCTAGCAATAAGTAAACTTTAGCCAGGATTACAAGGAGGATCTACCAAAGCATCTTTATATACTAGATAAAACCTTTGATTGAAACTGGATATCATAACTTTGGTCTGGCTGCCCATAAACACAAGCACGCACACATCTAATTTAAACAGCTTGTGGGAGAGTGTTGCATTTCTTCAATTTGGAATATCATCAGAATAGTTATGATTTAATTATATCAGCTTGTAACTCAGTTTCTGCCCTTGCTTTGAAGAGCATTCTAACTGATTCAACATGTTAAATCTTTTTTGGTGTGTTGATTTAAAGGAAGAAAAATGCACATATGGAAAAAGGGTATTTCCTACTAAGTAAAATACAGTAGTATAAATAATTCAATTGCTTACTTTGAATTACACTTCAAAAAACCCCCCACTTTTAATTAAACTAGATCCCCTTGACTTCTTTAAAGGCTTTCATATGAATTTGTTTGCTTCTCTAGGTTGCCATTCTAATGTGAAACTCAGCATGACTCTTTATTTTTTTTTTCCTCTACTGTTGCAAGGAGAGATGGAACCCTGAGCTGTGCAGGTGCAGTAGGTTAGCTACAACCTGGCTGTGATGCTCCCTTCTTGGCTCTTAGAGCAGCACAATGTTTTCCAGTCTTTGCCAGTTTCTCTCAGTAGGGCTTACCAAGAAAATGTTTTCCTCTTGCTGACTTCTGTTCTTTTTTGTCACATTGCTAGAGAAATGTTTTTGTTCTGTGTCTCTTGGACCCAGGCTGGGTGTAGCAAAACTGATGAGCTCAGATCCCCGTGCCCAACCAATACTTTACTTCCCTCAGTGATCTCAAAGACTAAGTACAATAGTATTCTGCTTCAGTCCTGATGGAGGCTAAAGCTGGGATCATGGTGAACAAAAGATTATTAAAAGATCATGCTTGCTACTGCAGAAGATCTTTTAGCACAAAAGAATGTAGAATGCTACAGTTCAGATTTGTAGTAGAGCGGTACAACGGTGTGATGTTTTGGTGCACCAAAATTTGTCACGGAGGTGCTTGTATACTAACCTAAATTTTGTTTCAAATTATTATGTTGGAACATGCTCGTATGACCAAAAGTCATCAAAGTGTGTGGATAGCTTCTGGGGCAATAATGGGACTTACTGTTCCACATTTATTGGAAATATTATGGATATAATGTTTGGAAATAATATGGATAGAATATGGAATCTAGAGGTAGATCTTTTATCTGGAAAAACTTAAGGTGTTTGTGTTTTTATGTGTTTTTTTTCCTATTTTTTTTAAACATGAATAAATATATAAATCTGATTTGATATAATTTAATTTGTTACAAATAATTGCAAAATAAATGTGTTTTTTTAACATTTGATTTTTTTTTTTTGAAATTAGTTTTCATTTTCTGCAGAAGATGGTTCCACAGCTAAAACTTTCAGTCTCTAGCTTTCTGTTTACTATGACACTGGAACACACATGGCTTCTGCTGTGTTTGAGAAGCTCTCTGGTGTTTTAAAATTTAGAGTTAGAAGTTGCTCTTACATTAAAATTCTTTTGCGCATCCCAGACTGCTTAAGAATCCATTAACATGAACTGCTTTGCCACTTTTTACTGGTCATAGGCCTAGAGGTGTAGAATAAAATCCTTGAAATGTATTCCACCTTCTAAATAGAGTCTTGAAGGAATAATAATTTCTGAACTACTATTCCGATAATGGTGGTTTAGCACTTGGAGAATGGATACACACACATTTCAATGTATTGTAACGTGTGGAAGCTGTGAACTCTGAATTAATATGTTTACTTTGATCCCACGCTGTGTGTGTATACTTCTATAAGAGCTTTCTCATACTGGTTGTGACTTTCGCTTGTTGTTTTTGCAATTAAATATCTGGAAACAAAACTTTCTTGATTGTTTTACTCCTTGCTCAATGTTACAAAGGGAAAAAAAAAAGAAAATCTGGAATAGCCTGGAAAGTTCCATGTGGAAATACATTTAAATACCATGTAATTGCTATACTCTGCAAGGTATTTGAAAATATGCTTGTAACATAATGAATTGGAGAAAGTGGAAGTGTGGTAGAAGGCGTACTTGTTGCTTTTCCTACTGCCTTACTGAAGTAATGCTCAGCATTCCTGTCCTTTATACAGTGTACATATAGGTAGAGACCCCTGAGCATTATGAGGCTTTTTGGTCAATGTGGATTTGCAGAGCAGTGTAGATAGGGGATTTCTTTAGCATAAAGCTGAAAACCCCATAAATACTTAAAGGAAACAAGTCACCTTCCTTAATTTTTCCCATTCTTTGACACTAAGCCATTGAGATAGTGCTCAGACGTGAGATCAGTTTCAGAACTGCTACTGCTGTATCATAAAGTCAGTGTGTCATTTCGACACTATCATTTCACTTTAGGTGAGGTGAAATCAGCTGAGTTCTTACAGCCCTTCAAGCTTTTTAGTCATACTTGAGAACAGGCTTTGTTCTTCCTCTCAGGTGCTTCATGCTATAGTAGAAGACATTGTGTTGTTTTGTTGCACTTCCAGTAATGTAGGGCAGCTGTAAGGGCTGGATTGTTCTTCTGTAGCTAAACTAAACACCAGCGCCTCTCAAAATCCCCTCCCTGAAAAAAACCCCCGACAAACCTTCCAAAACCTGAAGTAATTCATTGCTTTAAAGAAGCTGATATAATGTCTGCAATACAGGAATCATCCAAGAAATGTTCAGATACTCATAATAAATTTAGTTTCTGAAAATCATCCATTGATGGTAATTGAGCATAATAGATATACTTTCCAATGGCTTTCTCATTTTCTGGTTTTAGATTACTTTTGATAAAGTGATCTACATTTTTTTCTTTGCCTGACATGTAGTAGGTATTTGCTGTTTGAGCTATTAAATTTAATAGTATTAGTGTGGGTAAAAGATGGATTATGGATTGAAATGTTTCCAGACTTGTGGAGTAAAGGCAGGAGGAGGTCAGGATGCCTTTGCTCCCCAGCCAGACTGATCATGGTCAGTGGGAAAAGGGAGGATGCTCTGTTGTCCCTGGGGTACCTTGGCTCATACCTGAGGCTACACAGTAAAGGACCTTGTCCAATGAAGTACACCAGCTTCTCAAGTGAGCCCCCTCTCTCCACCAGGACTTAGTGACACGTTTGAAATTGCCTAACATTTGATGCTCTGAAATACTACTTTGTTTCCTCCCCCCCAAACTGAGACAGACTTGCATGGATGGGGGAGGAAACACGAAGAGGAGGTTTGCAGGAACCACATGGCCTGTGACTGGTTGCTAATATCATTTAAGGCCTCTTAGTAGGTTGTTCTTTGGAAGTCTGCAGTAGCTCACAGTAGTTCTTCAGAAACTGGTGGGTGGTGTCAGGAGTACTCAGTGTCCCTTTTGGTTATACTTCTGGTTTCTTGTTTTTCTTTAATAAAAACAACAAGCCATACCCACAAAAGATTCTTTCAATCCTCTGCCCTTATTTTTCCTCCTCTTCCATTTACTTGCATATCTTCACTGCCTTTTCTATTTTTCACTCATTTATTCTCTGGCTCTGCAGATTGTGTCTTATTTTGCCTTCCCAGTAGGGCTTTGAATTTATAGAGTACGGTCTGGATCTATCCTTGCTGGGAACTCCTCAGGGGAGAAAAAGAAAAGGAGATTGCTGCTCTGGCCACAGCTGCTACTGCTGCTGTCATGATCATTTAATTGCTGCAGCCACTCTCACTGCTAGCACATGGGAGTAATTAACACTGATCAAAAATGGGAAGTGCATCCCCTATTTTACATATCTCCATGCACAAGCAATAAATCAAAATGAGAACTCAGCAGAATTACACAAAAGCAACTTGCTGCTCTTGGCTTAGTTCTTGGAATGGCAGACTTGGGTGTTTGGTTTATTTCACGCAAAATTGATAATTGAAAGCACAGAAGAATTTATTATAGAAGTAAATTATTAATGTAAATAAAACTCTCTGCTGCTCGTAAAGCATCTGTCATATAAAACTGCACTGTTGGCCCTTGAGGGCAGTGAAGGCACACTAATTCTGCAACAAATTACTCTAATTTATAGAACTGCTGAATTGTATCACAGGTCCACTTGGAAGCCATTGTTGCTCTGTTGCCCAGTGTTAATATCTGTTTTTCCATTAATTGCATAATGACTGTTAACTTAATCTACAACAGATCAATGGTACTGAACTATGGAGTATGATGTTTGTATTGCAAAGTAAGTGAGAGGTGTTTGAGCTAGCTTAGTGTTCTGTTCAAAATGATAGCACTTGATTGATGTGGAAAAAAATGAATGTGACAGTAGTGCTGCAAAATATGTGTACGTTTTTCTACCCTTGTGTGATTCTCTTATTCTTTGTTAAAGCTATGACCATGGTGTCTGTGAAACCACCCCTAACCACCTATAAAAATTACATGCCATTTTTTTTTTTTTTAAAGTGTGCCATTTCTTTTGACCAGGTCTTCTGACCGACTCCTTCCTTGTCCTCGGTGGAAGAAAAAAGTCACGATCTTCCTATTGCTCAAAATGCCAGATAGCAAGAAATGAGCTGAAAAATCCCTTTAATTGAACAGTAGGTCAGTTGTTTGTGCAGCCTGTTTGACAGGTTTAGTTTCAGGCTGTTACACACCAGATCAGCATTTATTGGGTCAGAACCACTGTGTGGGATGTGTGTGTGTGGAGGGGAAGGGATGGGTCCAAACTCACGGAGGTGGGATGGTGTTGTGTCCCTTATGGCAGCCCCTGGAGCCCACAGGGGGAAGTGCTGGAGCAGCTTTAAGTCACAAATAGCCCTGGAAAACTTTAACACCCACAGCTCCTGGAGCCCCTGACCCAGCTCACACTGGCAGGATCAGTGAGAACACAGCCCCTCACCCTGGTCTGGGATCCCAGAGTGGCCAGGGGGCTCAAAGAACCCCACGTGTGGGGTTTGGCCATAGAGACCAGAGCAGATAAAACCAGAGGCTTTGGGGTGCCACGTGTCATGGCCCTGCTATCTGCACATGTGAGAGCTGGTCTGCCACACAATTTTGGTAGTAGCTATCTTTTCCTCTTTGTCCTGCTCTGTTTTCTTGCCTCCTCTATTTCTTTTTCTTTACTCCTTTTCTTGATGCTTTGGTTGGCTTGGAACTGGAAGGATTTAGTTTGACTTGTGTGGTGAATTGGTTGGATATTGCCTTGGGTATTGTTGATTAATATGTGCTGAGTTGGTATTGTGGTGCAACATTTTGTTTAGCTTGTGTATTGCCCTTTTGAGCCATTGACCAATTTCTGTTTTTTCTCCTCCCGAACTAATAAAGAAACTCCTTGGAAACAATTCCATGACTTATTTTCTGGATGCTTTGATAAAGTAATAAATAACCACATATATATATATATA
>VXAU01004990.1:273668-290301 GCA_013399695.1 Formicarius rufipectus | reverse complement strand
TATATATATATAATAAAGTAATACTCTTAGAAGAGCCTGCATCTCTTGGGTTGGAGTGTTACACAGGCCCTTACAAATCTTCCTTTCTTTTCTTGTGATTTTTTTTTTTTTTTTTTAATGAACCCTCAGCATGAAGAACAGTCTGAGATATTTATGCATGGGATTTAGTGACTGCTACCAAGGGAGTTGTAGCTGATATGTCCACTTCCTCCTTCTCCCGAAAGGTTACTGTTGTTTTGCATTTGAAAAATTAAAATTACTTTCTAATGTATTATCAGCTAGGTTGCATATGGTACTTAATGTAAGGGAGTTCTGAGTGTGTCTTCCAACTCCTGTGTATGAGAATTTTTCTTTGATTCTGTTACATTGCTACCTTTTCTTTGAATTCTGAAAGAGGTTCGAGGGATTTACTGAGATTTCTGATATAGGGTTGGTGAGCAGGAATTGATTATTGAGAGAGACCATGAAGTTTTGGTGAGCTGTTTTGAGAGGTTACTGTAATCTTCTAGCTGTGAGGGAAACTGGCCAGAAGGAGTCAGACAAGAGTGCCAGCTGCCTTCTGGTATGAAGGAGCAGTAAAGTATAACAGTTCAAGTGTGGAAAAATCTGTGGCATTTTCATATGTCAGTGGCAATTTTGATAGGGGGAGGCAGAAGAAGGCAGAATTGCTTTGTCCAGTGTTGCCACAGTTGTTGTTCCTTTAATTTTGTTTTTCTTTTTGCAAAGGCCTTAAACATTGAAGGAATGTAAATGGGTTCCAGTTTGAGAAAGCAGAAGGAATATGTAGTATATAGGCCATGACTGAAATGTTTTACTCTTGTATCTTGTAAAAGCTTATAACAGATGTATAGAAATGTTTACAGGAGACCTGATGCTTTTTGAATATTTTTACAAATGTGTGTGTAAAAGGAGTACCAGAGTCTTACAGTATGCTAGTTTTTGGTAAGGTAGTAGTCTTTAAAACTGTCAGAAAGCATGCATGCTTTGTTCTCATAATTTGCTGATTGTCAAATCTTACTGCTTTAAATTAGGCTCTTTTATCATTAAGAGGTTGATATAAGACAAATGACCTTTCTAATTGTTAGGAAGATCATTGAAAGTTCTGGGAACTAATAAATGTCATTGGTTGTGTGGGGAGCATCTAATACCTTCAGCTGAATATGAATTGCTATCACTCAGCTGGCAGTAGAAGCTGGTGCTAAAAAGATTTTCAAAATGCAGGTGCATCATGCTACAGTAATAGGTTAATTTAACAAATGAATTTGATGTCAACTTGAATAAAAGATTACGCTTCCACCAACTTCTGTTTACTTATTCAGACTACTTACTTTTGTTCTCCTTTCCCTTTCTGCCTTAATGTGGTAAGAGAGAGAAAATACAGCTTTCTGTGTAAAGCTTCTTGAAACAATAGGTTGGATATTTAAGGTGTGGTAGGCTTAGAAAAGCCTCTGTGATATCCCATCCACAGTCGAATGGAAGATTCCTTTGCTGTCTCTGACTTAGTTTTCTGTCCTTTTGAAACTCCTAGCTGAGGACCAAGTGTAATTGCACAATAGATGCTGGGAAAGGAGTGAATGTTTCTTTGTTGTGTTTTTTTTTTTTTTTGTCTCATCACCAGAACCAGGAATACTGATTAGTGTGGCTGGTAGTGGCATCCTTCCAACTTATGATTCAGGTGTCAAGCCTATTCAGGACAAAAGAAGAGATCTTGCAGGACTATCTCACTTCCTTTTCCACAGTGTAGCTGAATTTAAACTTATTTTGTGAGTTAACCACGTGCTTGCTTTGGTCAATAAATCTTCCTGATAACCAAAACTGAGCTTGGGCAGCTGTTCTGTTTGTCTGAAAAGTATCCTTTATTAGAAGATTGCTTTGTTCCAATCTTGAACTTGTGATAGCTGTACATTCTAGCATGGTTAGTACTTCAGGTTAATAGACCTTGTCAACAGACAAGAGATCATCTTTCCCTAGCTAGGTCTCTGACAGGATCAAAAGAAGGGTATCCTTAGTAGACACTATACTGAGAATTCTGTAGCTTTGACCTGGATTCTAGTTATGACATGATTAAATAACATTGTGGCCAGCTATTTCCTTTCATTATCTAGTATTTCTTCCTCTCATAGCAAAGTCACTCATGTTTATCTGGCTTTTGTCTACCTTTGAAAGGGTATACATTGTGGTAAAAAGGAGTCCATCTGTGCAGAAATGTACTGCTTTCTGACTTCTAGCTGTGCTTTCTTCAAAGATCACAGAATCCTAGGAAAGCAGAGGCTGGAATACACCTCTGGAGATCATCTAGTCCAATCCCTCTGCTCAAAAGAGGGTCAACTATAGCATGTTGCTCAGGACTTGTAGGAACAGTACTAATTCACTCAAAACTTACTGTTACAATGAACACTAAAAAGTACCCATTTAAAAAATTTAAAAATTTCATCTTTTAACGGTTTCCACTAACATTTTCAGTTTGCTTTGTATGTATTTGTCTTGTGTTGTTTGACTATGTTGTAATTATAAATTGCAATGATTAAATGTAAAAAAAATTCCTAAGATTTTCAAGACTAATCATATAATTTTGATTGCTGCTCTGATGTTTTTAAAGGAAAGCCTAACTGTTAGCCTGATAGATCAGCACTCAGTGAAAATCAAAACTCCCTGTGAATGTCCCATTCTTTGTTGAAAATCTTGATGTATAGTGCAAGAAAAAATACGGAAATATGTGCATAGGCAGGCAGAATAGGGCAATGTAATCAAACAAAGCATCATGACTACAGTATCCCTCCTGACTGATTTCCTTTGCCATAAACTTTATGATATTTGAATAGTATACAGAATAAGGGAGAGAAAGGAGACATAAAGTTTCCACATAAAACTTTATCTAAATAGGGTCAGTGACATGGAATTCAAATGTATATGTGTGCAATTGTTGCGTAGGGTGCAGAGGGAGTGTTTTCTTCCAGTAGCCACACCTTTGCTTTCAGTACCTTTAAGTGAGGAAAAATTACTAGTTTGTAACTGGTAATGGAACTCATTTGCTGTGTGGTGTCAGAAATCAGGGTCCTTCTGAATTGTGGGTGATTCATTTATCAAAAGGTTTTTGACTGATAAACTACGATCTGCCCTCAAAATTTTTGCTGACTAATGAAAAATTTTTTTGGTGATGCTTTGGTATGGGATCTGTTATGGTGTCCTCTTCCATCACTGGTATGCAGACCACAGTTTGTGACTGAGAGGTGTGAAACTGCGAGGTGCTTAGTGTGTGTTAGTGAGCTCCATAAGCCTTACTTATAAACTCTTGTCAAATATTTGTCAGTTTCTTATTTGAAAATAATAAACTACTGTTTTAGTTTCACTTTTGATGTATCAAATCCTTTAAATTATTAAACCTACCATGAATTATGATATCATGCCCAGGCAAGCTTTTGTGTTATGCCTTTCACTTCGAAAACACTTGGAATACTGTATGCTGCTTATAGACAAAACCCTAGGGGTGATGTAGAATAGATAACAGTAAAGAGTAAGACTCATGCTTGCCCATATGGTTGTGAAAAGTGGTGTAGCAAACGCTTTTAGCTTTCTTTTTAGATCAAGTAGTTTGCCAGTCTTATCTTTCCTATGCCATGCATTGATGAAAAGTAATTATATGCAGTTGTTTAGATTATTAGAGATGTGAGCAGCTAAAGCCTGTCAAATCTACTGGAGCACTAATTAGCTGGTTTTAAGCTATGTTTCCACAGTGAAGGCCACATTTGAACTGGATGCTTATGCTTAACCCAGGTGTGATATTTTACTGCTACTCAGGGTCTATAACAGCCCTGTATGGACTAAAATCTTCTATAGATCTCCACTATGTAGTAGGAAATAGCAGACATGCTGTCTATACCACAGCTGTTTTCATTTTTGGAGGATTAGCAAACTTACTTCTCTTATTAGAAAGACTCAAATGTTGTGTGACATGCCTTATTCTTGCCTTTAGAGATTGAAATAAACAGATGCAGATTGGTTTGTTTGTGAGTACAATTGTAAGTCGAATTTCAGTGTGATTTGAAGATTGATTGAAAATGGTGCATTAACAGACACAACCCACATGTAAGGTGTACCTGTTTGCTGTCATCAGTACCTTGTGAGGGGTGACACTTCATCAGCATTCCAAAAGTTTCCAACTTTCTATGGCAGTAAAAGCTTTCTGGTAATACAAACACATTTCTAGATTTTAAAATAAATAATTTCTCTGTCTCTGAAATACATTTATTTAAATGATGTATAAACAAATAAATGCATTTAGTGCAACTAGGTCTTACCCGTTGACATTACATGTTACTTGGTTAGGAGGATACTTAAAAATGCTTTTCAAGTATTCTCATAAAACAGTAGCAGTATCAGCCATAGTGTTAAAATTACTGATTTTATATAAGTAATTTTTATAACCTATGGAATTTTGGCTTGTCTGTTAAGTGCTGGAGATAGGTGAGGACCATTTTGTGTGCCAGGCAGTCTCCCTGAAAGGGCCTGGTGGTTTGGCTGACAGCTGAGCTAACCTACTTCAGCTGGAAAGTGGGACAGAGTTCAGTCGTGCAGATCATTTCTCACACTGAGTTATTGACTGCATTTGCCTCCTCTTCTGTGAGAATTTTACATTAAACAGAATCCAGTGTGTTTGCAGTGTCCAAGGCCCATCTATCAAATCAGAAAAGTACCTGAGGTCTCAAAGTTTTCTTCAGTATTGAGAAATAAAGTGGTAGCTGTATCATTTCAGTACTAGATTTCCCATATTCATTTTGACTTCCATTCTTCAAGTGCAGGAAACAATTCAATGTCTGTTAGAATCCTAATTGCTTTTAATTATTTTCAAAATTAGCAGGGTATTCAGCAATGTGGGTCACAGTTTCTGAATTATGTCCTCTGATCCTTTGTTGAACACTTCATAGTTTCTTAACATGAACTACAGATCTTCACGTTTAAATCTTACTAATCAGTGCATTTATTTGCAGTGCTATACTGATTTATCTGTTTACTGTTTTCAGAGGCATTCTGCCAGTCAGTCTATTTCTGTTTTCTGGAGGCTGAAATATCTGAACATTGTATTTAATTTTCTCAGTGCAAGTAAATGACTCTCTGTAATACAGGCCTCCGTGTTAGGCTTGTCTGGCATGGGAAAGCTTCCTGGGAATGCAGAGAAATTACTTGATCTGCATATGTTTAATAGCTGGAAACACAGAATTTCTTAGTGACACATACACACTCCCCTAAACACAGAAGCAACCTGTGTTACTAAGATTTTAATGTCATGGGTGTAGAAAGGGACTGTGTTCAGAGAAGCACTGGTTAATTTTTCTTTGACTTACCACATCAGGAAATTATTTTTGGTAGACTTTGTGTTTCTCCTAAGGAAAAACGTTTTCCATCAAGTGTGTCCTCATGAGGACATGAAGTTAGAGGTAAGAACACTTTTTAGTTTAGGAAAGGTAGACTAGGTAGTCAAAAAATAAATGTGTCTAATACTAGAAACCTATTTTGTTTGTGGTGGCTGATCAGACAGGACGAAGAGGAACAGGAGTGCTTTTATGACTTTCAGTAGTAGTGTTATATTAGCAGTTAAAGATGGAATTCCATTCAGCTAAATGCTGTAACACCACACAGAAATATGTAACTGCAGTAAGTGATCTTTCCTTTCCACACTGTCTTTTCTTTACTTTTTTATTTCTTTTCTATGAGATAATGTCTGGAAATGTAAGACTTGCAGTATTGTGAAGCAATTGCGATTGGGACATTGGGGTTTACTGCACTAGAAAAATGAAGTAAAAATGATTTGCTGCACAGATATTAATGTTAGCTATGGAAACCCTCTCCACAGAAGTGTCTTTAAGGCAGGTGGCTGTTCATAATGCTGAGTTCCATGATGATTTGAAGAGACTCTTCTCTCTGCCTGCCAGGGGAGACAGCGTGAGGATTAAAGCATAAGTTTCATAGCTTTTCTCCCTCAGATTTTATGCAAATTCCATAATGGATCAATTTGCATATTTGCGGGTAGTTTGCCTATCTTGCTTAAGCTGTGTGGGTTTATTCTGAAGGTTAATCTTAGTAAATTAGGCTTATTGTTTTAATGTAAAATAGGGGTGAGGCAAGTCTATCGCTCTTGCTTATGCCTCACCTTGATGCCAGGGGCATGGGCTCTTGTTTAAACAAGCCGACAATTTGGGTTTTCATTTTCTGGTGTATTTTTTACAGTTCTGCTAAGCACTAGATGCTGCAGGGAGTCTGTGTGATAGCAATCATCTCTGAAATCCATTTGCTTAGGAGGCACCACCAAGCACACGACTGAAGTAAACGCTTTTGCTTACAACACACCGATATGTGTGGGCCTGCAAAAAATGTGCAGTTGAAAGAAGTGACATTATAGCAGTAAAAATGCAAGTTGAAAAGCAAGTACACTTTCCCCATCAACTGGTTTGAAGGCAGAGTCTGCTGCGGATCTGGAGCTTGTGGCTTGACAGATACCTTTGCTTTATGGTGAAGGGCAGTCTGATGCAAACCTGCCACAGCTGCATAGGTTTTGATGTGCAGGGAATGTAAGCCTGTGAGCTGAAGGTATGCAGAAGGTTTAAGTAGGATTTGGCTGAGCTATATTTCCATGAGCCTTTTCAGGATTTGTTATGAACTTTGTAAACCCACTTTTTTTTTTCTTCATCTAGTTTTTCCTTTCTTGTGAGGGCTCCTGAGCTATTTGTTATTTCAGTTTTTCATCCTATTTATCTCTCCATAATTGCTTGTAATTGGTACTACCAGTCTCTCCAAGACTTTCAAGTCCTATGAAAAGATGACATCTAGAATCTTCTCTTGCCTTGGATTATCTGCATTGAATCAATAATGGATAGAGCTGCTGTAGTGGAAAGTGCTGTGTGAACTACGCAGCTTTTATGAGCCCTGTTTCAATACATATTGTGTGAGAGAAAAAAAATGGGAGGAGGGAATTTCACCTGAGGGATTGTAAAGGTTGCTGGAAGATGACTGGCAGTATGAAGCAAGAAGAAACATCTATGGTACTACAAAGAACAGAACTCACTGATGAGAGCTTTTCCCTGTCACTGATGGCTAGAAATTAAATACTGAATATTTGGATTAAAGAGCACAGCTCTTTCCAATGGGATGTAGGCAATCAATCATCCCTGGAAAGTGCTATTGACTAGTATCTTAACTAGACTGAATGAAACACTGTTGTGTACTGCAAGATACAATTTTTCATGGTAGAGGAATTTACTAATGATTCAGTAGATAGCTTTTCTTCCTAACTATTGTTCACTTAAAATGCAGACCTAGAATGCAAATTTTTCAGAGAGGAGTAATTTGGGTAAAAAGGAAAGCAATGCTTGCTTTTTTCCTTCCCAGATTGACTGCTGGCCTGTGCAACAACTCACTCTTTGTACATTTAAAATGTACAGTTCTCTGTATGTGAACAGACAGGTTTGGCTCCTCAATATCCAGCTTTCTGGGAAATATCTTGTTACTATCCTTGTTTTGTTCAGTGTTGGTTCTTTTGTTTGTTGTTTTTGTGGAGGTTTTTTTGGTATGTTTTCATAGATGTAACTTTGTATGATGGTGGCGGCAATTGGAGTAGTTTTTTTTGTTTGTTTTTTTTTTAAGTTAAACTTGAGGGAAATGTATCAGTTAATGGATCTATTTTTTTTCTGGTCTCCTAGTGAATGGGTTTGTTGCCTTCATCTCTCAATTTCCCAGACTCAGTCCACTGACAAAATGATACCAATATTTACATGTAGCTTATAAGAGCAAAAGTGAAGGACCACCTGCCTTTTGTGCATTGTATATGTTTGTTACTTCTGTTGTCTAGGTTGTTTTTAAGTGATAGGTGTGCTTGTAATGTATTTTCTCCCATACTCTTCTTAAGGTAATAGATGCAGTCTCGTCTTTTGTTACTTCTATTTTAGTGCACTTTTAACTGTAAACAGTGGGGTAAAAGGTGCCTTTGTTAGGTTGTCCTGCAAGCCTGAAATCTGGAGTTCAAATGTCTGGTTTTAGCTCTACTTGTTGGAATTTGTCCTTCAGTGTTCTACTTTTAATACAACAGTGATTTTATTCACCTCCCTTTTTTTTAGGGATTATTTTCTTCCACAATAAAATTGTGCTTTTTTTGGTGCTAATTCAGGATGTACACATGCTTCCTAGAAACTTCTACTTATCCTTATCTTTAAATGCAGCTCAAAGATTTTTCTGGAGGCATACATTATTTTTTTTTTTTTTTCACTTGTAGACTATTATGCTGTGTTACGATTGACAAATATAGTTGTCATTATTTTACTTTTTATTTATCTTCCTAATTTAATGTGTAATGTGTCTATATTTTGTTGCAGTATGTGCAATAATATGCCGATCCAAATAGATTGTATTTCATCTTGAACATTTTTCCTCCTCAGAATACCTTTCTACTGTTCATATTTTGATGTCACTTGAGGGTATGTGTTTTGGGAATATCTTTGATTTCCTAGGTAGCCTTCAGTAGCTGGAATGTCATCTCTGTCATTCTGGATACCAGTACTGCTACCAAAGGTGGTATCTACAACACAGGTAGATGTAGTTGAGCACAGTGTGGGAGTGCTGATGATTCTAGTGGTTCATCAGAAATCATCCTTTCTCCCTCTGAGAGCAGGGCTCAGGCAAAGGACTCTGTTCTGAAGAATCCAAGAGGTTCAGGCTTTATCTAGGCAAGTCTGTCTTCATTGAAATGCAAGCTGTATTCACTGCAGTCTCATCTGAGATGGGTACAAAATATACAATTACATACTTTTAAATGAAACAGGATTTTGTGGGAATACTGAATAATAATTTTTTCTTCTTTCTTTTGAAGATCAAACAGATTACTCTTAATGTTGTTTCTGAACATGACATCAGACAGGAAAGCTGTAAACATAGTAAAAAGGTTCTTTTGGAATTTACTTGCTGGTTTGTGTTTTTTTTTTTTTTTTTTTGTGTGTGTTTTTTTTTTTTCAAAAATCCTTTTCATGCATGATTCATGTAGTCACACTCTCATCCTGAGAACTCAGAATATATCACAGCATATTCAAGGTAGAAAATCTCTAGTCTAAGTTTCTGCTTGAATCAGGGTCAATTGTGACGCGAGACCAGGTTACTCATTACTCTGTCTGGCTGGTAGCCTTGAGAACCCTTAGTCTGGGAGACAGCACAACCTTCCTGAGCAACCCCTTGCACAGCTGGACTGTTTTATGGTGACAGCTTTTCCTTATAACCTTTCAGAAGCCAGAAACAAAAAGTTTAGGATTTCAGAAGGAGGAGGAAGTAGGAATCAGTCTCACACTTCCTACCTCTATTATTCTCATGTGCAACCTTTCCCCTCTTTAACTTCAGTTTTAACCTCCTCTCTCTCTCCAAGTGTCACTGATGTGATGTATCCATATCCTTTGAATACCTACAAGCTTTAAAAGTTTGTGAATATGATCATGAAAGAAACCACAAGAGGAGAGTAGGGCAAACAATGCTTTACTGGGAGCATTATATTTAAAAACATATTGCTTCTTTGACACTAAAAGCTGGGTACAGATGATACTCACAGGATTATCATTTTAAGGTTATTTTGTAGTTTTCTGTTTAAGGATAGCACAACATGACTTAAAAGTGTTGAATGAACATGCTATCAGAAACTACAATGTAATGAACATTGAGTTTTCTTTCCAAAATGTTAAAATGTGATATTCTACTAACTTCAGTGGGAAAACTCTTAACACCATGCATTGAGTTATTTCTGATTTTTTTTTTTCTTTTTTCCAATTTTGGTAAGTTGAAGTTTTGGTAAGTAAAGTTTTGGTTAAAACTTTTTTTTTTCTTTTTTTTTTTTTTTTAAATAATATCTCAGACCAGAACCTTGAGTTTGCACCTGAAGGATATTTATGAAATGAATAATGAAGATGTTTCTTGTTAGAATAATTGTAAAATTAGGAATAAGTCTAATGAGAAACACCAAAATATGTGGAAGGAGGTTTCAAAAGATGATTACATGGAATTCAATGGGTTATCTGAATATTAAATTAAGACCTGCCTTGAAAGACTTTAAAAAATTGACCATGGATTTTATGTCGAAAATGTAAAGAATTTAAACAGTTGTATAGTATAAAGAGAGGGGTCCTCTGGACCTAAGGTCAATATGTTATGTCTCAAGGGAACAATATTGCAATCAGTGTTACTACATGCTTTTGTCTGTGATGCAGTGAAAGGCTGTACAAGCAAAGTGATGTGGCCCAACTTGGCAGCAACTCATTGCTGTTCACATTGATAAAAATACAGTGAAGCACTACTACCAATGTCAGACCAGTAAAGCCAGGCAGAAAACACATACATTAGTCAGATATATTAAGAAAAAAACAACTTGCTCATATATTGTTTTGACCTGTGGATTCCTCGTTTGAGGTCTAGAAGAATGATTATTTGCAGATTTTGTCAGTTTAGTGACAGCGTATCCTATTCAAAAGGGGAATCTAAATCAAATAGGGTTCTTCAGCTGTTTTGAAAAAGATAGGAAAAATGTGGCAAAGATACCCATTGATGTGGTGATTTGCTTTCAGCCAGAGTAGTGTTCAATTCTGACATCACAGCGAAAACTGAAGCAGGATAGATTAGTGTATTTAATCTGTTCTGGATCAGAAATGAAGGCAAAATGGTTGTTTAAAGTTTTGTTGGAACACTATGAAATGAAGAGAAGCCAAGAACTAATTTGGAACTGAAAGGCTCTTTTGTTACCCAGATGTTTAGATAGTGCTTTACGTAAGATGCTTGAACATGCTATTGTCTAAGTTGATATTCTGAGATAGTCCAGAAATCTAAAAAAAATTTTGGAAACCAGTTCATGAAATTGCATCCACCTTCAGGAATAACTTGAATTGATTTTAACAAGTGACTGGATAAATTAAAAAGATTTTAGAGATTCTTCAAAACAAATCAGCTTTCAGGTAATTTAATACACTGGGGAAATAATTGTATCTGGATTTGTAAATGGCAAAGGTAGTGTGTAACCTGTAGTCTTCCTCATAATGTAGTAAACTATGAATAAATTTGCTATATGAATATCACTTTTTCTTTTCTACTTTTTTCTTTCTTACAAATCTGTCAGCATAAAGAATAGCTGCTTTCAAGCTCTTATCTTGAGCAAAGGCCACTTCTAGGAATGAATGTTCTTTTCTTGATAAATGTGATCTACAGAAAGTGGATGAATAGCTTTAGGCTTTATTTTGAGGGTTATAATATTTAATATTAAAAAAAAAATCTTTCTGAGGCTGTATAACTACTTAAATTGGAGTAACCATACATTTTTCTTGTCATCTGGAATATGCAAATTAAATGCACTTTGGCAGTTAAATTTTAGTTATGTAAGTTCTCAAAGTCGGATTGAAACTTCTATTTTCTAGCTGAGGAAAAAAGAACCAGAAAATTCTACATCCAAAGTGCTCTGCCTCTACTTTTTTGAAAAACACAAGCCAAGTTATAATGGGCTGCTGGAAACCAGTGGATGGTTGAGGAAAACTCTTTTATGAAGAAGAGAATGAAAAGTTAAAATTTTACTGTGTTTATGTGTGGAGGGAAGGGTACTTAATCTTATCTGAGGGAACGTGCCTAGTGAATACTGAAAGCTTTGTAAAAATGCTTGTTATCCTCAACTGGAAACTGTATAAGTGCTACCATGTTTTTGTTTTAATTTAGATGTTTTGCATTTGGATGTCTTGCTTACTTGTTTGAAGCAAAAAGAAAAGTAAATAAACTTGATGATAGTTTTGGAAGTAACTTGGAAAATCTTGAATTTCACCGGTTACCTGATCTAGGCAGCTTTGCAGAAGAGTATGAGACAGATATATTCAGTTTCATTGATGCTTAGCACTTGTCCTTTTCTCACAATTTTCACCCTAAAATTTATTCTCAAAACATCTCAGAGACAACATTGCATTATTAGAAGTCTTCAACATATTTAAGGCATAAAAAGTACTGAATTCTAGAATAGCAAAAAATTTTCTATCAGAAAGCCGGAGTGGGTAAGTGGAGAACATGCATGCAATCCTGCATTGTCAGCAGTAGACATGCTTAATAAAATCAGAGTGGAGGTGTCAGGCTTTTAAAAAAAGAAGTCTTTTGTTCCAGGCTCATACTTGTGTGTTTAAGCTGTAGATGAACATTTGCTGCTCTGTATTTCTAGTTTTGTAACAGACTGTGGTGTGTATGCAGTGATTTCTGAGGTTTAAGCTAATGTGCTTATCCTCATTGCCATTTTGCAGAAGCCTTTAATAAATTCTGAGAAGTGAAGAAAGACCCTTTGTACTTCATTTTACTTTTGGGTTTTGAATAGGAAATGTTTGCTTTTGTTCCCTTGTTAATTGTTTATAATAATTGCACAGTCTGATTTTTCCTGTTGTTGAACAGTTGCTTTCTACCTCTGTTTTGTCTTTGTTGTCAGTGATGATGTGTTCAACAGGTGTGTTTAATAGGTGTTTGTACCAGGTGTTTGTGTAGGTCTTGCACAGGTTAGAAGGGTGAAAGTGAGTGAACTCATGGGTTGAGATAAAGACAGTTTAATAGGGAAAGCAGAAGCCACACACGCAAGCAAAGGAAAATAAGGAATTCATCCACCACTTCCCATGAGGAGGCAGGTGTTCAACCATCCCCGGGAAAGCAGGGCTCCATCATGTGTAATGCTTTCTGACAAAGATAAATGCCATAATCTCTGAACATCCTGCCTTCTTCCTACAGCTTTATATACTGAGAATGATGTCATATGGTCTGGGACATGACCCCTGCTTTGGTCAGTTGGGGTCAGCTGTCCCAGCTGTATTCCCCTCCCACCCTCCTCACTGGTGGGTTAGGGTGAAAGGCAAGAAAGGCTTAGACTAGTTAAAATATCCCTGTGTTTTCCACAGTTTTCAGCACCATACCAACTGCTATGAAGAAAATTAACTTTGTCCCAGTCAAAACCAACACAAGATATAAGCAAGTGACTTGCAAACTTCTCTTTATTTGTGTTTGGCTCACTATCCATATTTCACTTTAGACTTGGAAGATTGGTCCTGGATATGGTATCAAAATTAAATTGAGAGACTGACAGTATGCTAAAGCTGGAAATTTGGAAGCACAATCACTTGTTTTCCCTGTGATATCCTCATGTTTCTGTCTCTTACATGAAATTATTTGGTGAAGTCCCAGAATGTTTGTTCAGAAGTAATATAGCTGGATGAAAAACTGTAGCTAACAGTGTCATGCATACTTAAGCAATAGTTATAAATTATTTTACCAATATGTATTGATATAAGTATTAAAAGTATTATTCATTTACTTCTTTTAGTAGTAGCATCTCTCAAAGGCTGCTTTGACTGTAGACATGAATTCCATCAGTAGTGACCATGCTTTTTGTTTATTCCAGTTATAGTAACTAAGAATGATGCTTTGTTGCAGGTCTGACAGATAAATGAATTTTAGAGACTCATATTTTTGCCTAGCTATTCAAACTTGGATTTCAGGATGAGCAAACACCTTGAGCTCAATTTAAGTTAATGGGCAGCTACTGCTGGACTTGATTGAGATTCCTGCTTTTCCTTCCTGAACTTTGAAAGCTGTCCGAGTATATTTTTATAAACAAAACCAAAACTCTTTTGATTCCTCTGCTATGCATATTGAGCTGTCGACTAGGGCCTTCTAGTTGTTAGCACAATTTCTTTGGGCTTGTCTTAACTGAAGGTTTTCTGTGGTAATATACATTTGTTGGTATTAGTTGATTATTTTGTAATTGTTGTTTTGGATGTTGCTGGAATGTTTATTCTGGGCTATAGATACTTGGGATTTCTCTGGCATGTTTAGCCTGATCCCTAGGGTAAATGGCAATTTTTTTTATCAGTTTGGAAAAAAGCAGTTTGGAATTGCCTGGCTAACTTTGACAGTTCTATTTATGGCAGCATCATTTATCTAGTCATCTTGAGTTTAAGATGAAGTGTAATGTGACAAAATTAATGCATGTTCAGAAAACGGCATGGGAGGAAGTAGTTGAAGAAGTGCATTGTCATCTTTGGGATTGAGATAGTGATGCAAATCATCTGGAGAGTGTTATGTTGATTGCTGGGTTTTGGGGGTCTTGTGTGTGTGTTTTGTTTTGTATTTGTTTTTTTTTTTCATTTGGGTTTGGGGTTTTTTTGTGTATATGTTTGGTTTTTTCCCTCCCTCCATGTGTCCTACAACTATGTAAGAGCCTGTTATAGTTAGTTGCCTTAGTTAACTTTCTGGAATACTTGATTTGCTTTGGCTTTGATTTGCCCCTCCCTGTTGTAAAGGCAGATGGCCAAGTCCCACCACCAGTGTGAGAGCAGGACGGAGTGCAGTGTTGTCCCCAACCTGGGCTGTTGACTGTTGTGCTAAAAACGCAGTATTTCACGGAATTTAGCAAGCCCTTTCCTGCTTGTGGGGAAGAGAATTTCAGCAGCAACTTTTCTTCAGGTTGAAGAACAAAAGTCTGCATTTTTCACACTATCTGTAAGTTTTCCTCCAAAATAACACTTATTACAGCCGTGGTTGGGAAAATGAGTCTTTGGGGATTTGGGGGATGAGTCCTTCGTGGGATTTGTGCCCATAGCAACACGCAGTGGCAGCTGTGAGACTGCAGTGCCGCTGCTGCTCAGCCCTCTGCAGTACTGCTTCTCCCGACATACTGACCTAGAATAGTGCCCTAGATCTATTTCAGAGGATTTCTGTAATTTTCCCCTTCTACCTTGTCAGAAACCCCCTCAGGATGTTAAATTGGTTAGTAGTTGTAGTGTGATAAATTAGCTGCTAATTAGGTTTTTTTCTAGAAAGATTATATCTTACTTTTTAGCATTTCTTTTTCTTCCCTGCTCTTGTCCTGACACTCTTGTTAATTCATCTGTTTGAATAAATGCAGATCATTTAGGCCACTGTGTTGCTTCCTATTAAATTTTAGCGTTGTACAGCTGTAAACTAACAAGTTCATTGACTATTAGCAGTTCCAAATATTTGTAGTGGCCCTCTGTCTAAGTTTAGAGAACTTAGAAAATTTATAACTAAAACAGAGAGACAAGTCTCCTTTAATTTCAAAACAAATTTTAATTAAGGTATGATAAATGGAAGGATAACAGTTCCCAGGTANGGTGGGGAGAAAGCCGCTCAGACAGGCCACAGGGCTGGGGTCCTCCTTGCCTCGGCTTGTGGTCTGCTGGCCTCGGACTGGAGGTTGCGATGTAAAAGTTCCCTCACGTCTGGGCTGGCCACCGCTGGGCCCCCCCAGGAAAGGCCCGATGTAAGAGCCCCCGGCTAGCGATGTCGTCCTCTCTCTCTCTTCGGCAAAAGTAAAAAAAAAAACAATCCAAAAAGGGTCTGTAAATCCAGAGATGGGAAAGGGAAGCAGCAGGAAAGGCAAAGAAAGAAACCAAAACTCAGGTTTCTCCTTCAGCCCTCTCCCCGCTGCCAACTGCCAAAAACCAGCGTGTCCGCTTTCCCCCCACCCTAAATCATCGGTCATCGTGCTTCTTTTGTTAGAGGCAAGTGAACTAAGGTAGAACAACTTGCTCCTCATTCTGGCATTGGGGAAAGAAAAATTGCATTCTGAAACTATAACACCCTCAATCACCAATTTTTTGTTTATTGCAATGCTTTTGTTGTGATAAACTACAACACTGAGGCTTTCATGCCCAGAAATTACCATCAAGTCACTTTGTACTGATGTCTGTAGTTGTCAAATATGAAATGCTGAACATATTTTTTTCACCTGTGCCTAAGTACAGGAAAAAGGCTAGTCAGAAAGGGTCCTCACCTTTGAAATGGTCAAATGGCTTACTTGGAATGATTCTTCTGGTCAGAGTCCCATTCTCTGAGGAAAAATGACCACATTATAAAAAAACCCAAACAAGCCCAACATTAACACTTGCTGATTTCCTTTGAGGAAAGAAGTCTGAGAAACCAAAAACTGAATGTTTTTTTTTCTCATCATCTCTGAATTCATCACCTCTCCTTTCTTTTCAGATTTTAGGTCCTTTGTAGTTTCCTTTAGGGCAGCAGTTAACCTTCTGTCTGGATACTATCAAAATCCAACTGTGTGAGATCTGCTAGGCTCGTGTTAGCATTATTGTGTGTCACTTCATAATGACAGCCTTGAAGTTTCTTAGGTTATGGTAGAAACCATCTAGTGTTTTAGCTGTGCTTTCCTAGTGTGGGTTATCTGTATGCTGCCTCTTCATGAAAGTGGGTCCTGGAGTCATCTCTGAATTGATGGACCACTTAGTATCTCAGAAAAGAACTCTGACCTGAAAAGTTGCTGTTCTGATCATTCTGTCGGCACTGAATGTTTACAGTTACCCATCTAGGTAACTGTTCTATTAAAAGGCTTTTTAAAATATTTAAGAATATGTATGTTTCTGGAAGATTTATTCACCTGATTGCTCTATTTCTCACAGGTAAAATATTTCTACACTTTCTCCCTGCCTCAGTTTTCTAACTTCCCTGGTGCTTGCTTTCTTTTGCCTGCTTTGGAGTCTTTGAAAGCCTCATTCTTACAAGCTTCTACCTTTCTATCTCCTGCAGAACTTTCCTGCAGCTTCCTCAGATTCCCCAATTTGTCCTTTTTTTTTTT
>VXAU01004990.1:205509-273627 GCA_013399695.1 Formicarius rufipectus | reverse complement strand
AGCTTCTTCCAAATCTACCCACCTGATACCAAGATTTAGAAGAATCTGCATTAACAATTGCCAAAAACTATTGGAGTTTTTTCCCTTTACAACAGACTTAGCCTGGTTTTCACTGGTAGAAGTCATTAAAGTTAATGATCCTTTATTCCCATTGTCCACCCAAAGGTCAATTGGCTGACACACATCGCTAACTCTTAGCAATAGACTAAGCACTTATGATATAACCTGGGCAGGGATAGACAAATGCTCTAAACTGCTGCAGTGGATTTACCAAATATGTGAAATCTCATTACATGGAAGTTCTGTCACCTTAAGGAAGGTGTGAGTTTAGAAGATTTCCTTACATACAGCTATCTTGATTACAAAGCAGACATTTGAAAACAAGACTGTATATTGACAATAACTGAGTATAGTACTGGGGCTCTCAAAAATCTAGAGAACAAATCAGAAATACTTAACACACAGGTTTTATCTGGTCACTGTATTGTATCCTGGATAATTTTTCCTACCATAACAATTGGTTTTTTTCCTATCAAAGCCCTCCAAGTCTACAGTACAGAAGTTTGAAAATGCTGTTTTTAAAACAGTAAGGAAACAAAAGAACAAACCCCCACCATTTGGCAGAAGTTAGGCAGATTATTTCCTGCATATAATAATCTAGAATGAGATTAATACGCTATGTTGAGTGCAATGTTGGTGCAGTAGCATTTTGCTTTGAACTCTATTCCCAGGGTGAAACCTGGAACTTTGAGCTGGAAACAAAATCTCTAGTTATGACAGCTGTCTATGAAAATATGCCTTTCAGATTTAAGACTGTGATTTGGGAGCCTCTTACAAGAATTAGAGTGAAGAATTTTATCCTCAGGTGTTGGCTTGGACAAAACAACTGTTTTGAGGTTCTGATATCCTAAGTGTCCAATTTAAATTCAAAATAGGGAAGAGACAAATGTCACTTAATTATTTACCTCAGTAAGAATTAAACATATTGAGTACTGAAAGTCATGACTACCATTTGTAAGACAATGAAGTCAGGCATTTTTTAGACATTTTTCATTTATCGTCATTTGTTTGTTTTACCAATAAATATAATTTTATGGATGTGCTAAACATTAAGATAAATGTGGTTACACAAAGTTTACTTACAAATGTTGCTCACAAAGAAATAACTTATATTTTCCTCTTTACTTTTCACAAGAATATAATTTAATCAAATTTTGTTCTAAAATGCTTCTATGCAAAAGTTAGATTAAATTCTCCTGAGTTGTGAAAGTCTAATTTAGAAAAAAAAGGTTGTTTATATGTACAGAATTGAACTATGACTATGGTATGTATGTACAAATTATAGTACATAATTTGAAGTAGGATTGCTATATGTTGTTTGGTCTTTTTAATATCTTCATATCACAGCAATTAAGATAGTACTAACCAGATGCAAATCACTAATTAAGAAAAATTAATTACTGAAGGAATTTTAGGTCAATTAGACATAGTCTAAAAGCACATGGTTTGTCATGAATATGCATTTTTAGAGGTGTGTACACACAGATATTTCTTCATTTGCAGTGACAGTGGATCTTTTTGTATTTGAGGCTTTGTCAAAATCAAGGGGGAGAGGGGGAAGAAGTATCAACTTTGCAAGGAAAGGTGATTTGCATACGGTTACCCCTTAATCTTCGCTTTCTGTCAAATTTTAAGCTTGCTGTGACCTACTTTAGAGTCTTATGATGAGATTAGGAATTTCAGTGAATTCTCTGTTGCAGGCTGCAGTAGTTTCAGCACTTGTGTTCACATTATCACTTTTTGTTTTACTGGGGGTAATGCACAATTGTCGTCATAAGCCTTTGGTGAATTCCTTGATTCCTTTTCCTCTATTAATTCATGGTATTCTTTGTTGTTTTTATGGGTTGTTTTTATTTTAATGTTTATTATGTAAGAGAACACTGTCTTGTTTCCAAGGTTTTACGTTTCTAAGTTATGTCAGGTAAAATATAGTGGCTGCAGATTCACCCATTCATCCCAGCATCAGCTTTATGTTCTGAATTCCACAGCAAACTCAAAATGGAAACATTTATCCTGTGCCAAAATGTTGTAAGTCATTGCCTGTAGGCATTGCCAGAGTATTCCTTCTGGCACCAAAGCTGGCAGTTTTTATTTTTCTTGTCTTAGTTATACTAGAAATACAAGGAAAGTAAAACTTGCACACATGAACCATAACCCCTCTGACATTTGGATATTTGTGGCTTCATGCCAGAATGTAGTGTCTGGCAGAGACACCAAGCTGACTCTGGAAGACCTTTGTTGGATACTAAAATTAAGATTAGATATCCTTCTGTGATGAGCAGGCAGGAGTTAGTCTGCTGAGAAATGAGTATAGTATCATATATATGGATGTAGTGTAGTATATTTTATGGTTGTATTTGATTCTAAGAGTGCCTTCCAGCCTAACTGAGTTTATGGTTGTAGTAGTGGCTATTTTAAGCTACTTTAGTAGATATCAGAATATGTGGTTTGACATGGGTCCTGTGTTGTAGTTTATGAATAATTCATAGTTTTGAAAAGCATAAATTATCAATTCCTGTTCATTAGTAATTTTATAGTTAAAAAAAAAAGGAATTGTGAAGTTCTAAATTGAAAAACATATGCTTCCAAAGTTGTAAAGAAGGTTTTTAAGGAGGAGACAAAACTGGAAAGCTTCTTTCTTATTTTCTACTACCCTAAATTCATGAGGCATGAGATAAAATACATTTGAATTGTCCCAGTTTTTGTTCTACTATAGTTTGGGTAACTGTAGTGTCATTAAAATGAGAGACCTTTTCTTTGTCAATAATTTTGGCATAGTTCAAATATATTTTAAGAATTATTAAAGGACAAAGACCTACCCCAAACCAGAAAAGTCAGAACTCTGTTGCCCTGTTACCTAATTCCACTTCCCAGTCCTAGCTGTACAAGTTTTAAATAGGACTAACATGGATGAAATGAGGTCAACCCTGAATATTTAATGTAAATCCCTAGTCTCGATGGAGTATGGTCAAAACCTGGGTAAAGCAAATTTTGAGATTGAGTCATTAAGATGATATCTTAGTCTTGATTTGGCATGTACATTACAATACTTCCAATGATGAGTTTAGTATTTGTAAAAGTGACCAACCTTCACACTTAATGTCAGGCTCTGTGCCCTGGGTACTGCTGTGCTGCTTTTACAGAGGCACAAATTAAAGATATCTTCAGTTTAATCTTTAATTCTAATTTGTCCATCACTATTTGAGCACTCCTTTTACTGATTGTTTCTTGCTGTGTGTCAATGTTGGTGGTTGTTTCCGTCATTCCTTAAAATGACAAAAGGAGGGTGAGGAATTCAAACACTAAAATAGAAACAGTAGAGTAGATGAAAACAAACACATCTAATTTCATAATCAGTATGTCTGCTTTTTTTTTCCCCCTCCAGAAAAGATGAAGTGTTGGTGGGGGCATTTCCAAATAAAAATGATGGTTTGTTTTTTCTCATGTGGAAATGTAAAACCTGCAAATTCCACAAGATGTACCTAAGCACAGATGTTCTGTTTCAGCTCACTTGACATCTCCAATTCTTTTTGGAGGCTGAAAACATTAAATCGTCTGATTTCCATACATTTTAGAAAACAAATACGAGAAGTCAAATCACTTCACTGCTTTTCCTTCTATATAATTTCCTTTCCATGACACTTCTGTGGTTTATATGCAGGCCTGTAAGGATTAGGAAAGATTGTTGGTCACATAATGGTATCTCTTTCTGGCACAACAAGTAACCAAACCACCAATGAGTGTAATTATCATAGCCATTAACATTACTGCTGGTTGGAACTAAGGAATTTCAGTTCAAACCCCACAGTGATTGTTGGCTGACCTTTCAAGCAATCCTAGGGAAGTGGAAAAGGGATTCCTTTTAATTTGGATGGTCATTTTAGAGTTAATGAACAGCATATTTTTAATAAGTGAATTGAAATTGTTTAAGAAAGTTAGAAACAAATTGCAAGCCTTGGTGCACCTCATACTTTCCTCTTTCTCCACAAGTTTTACTGTGTATTGCTTTGCAAATACTTTCTTATTCTTTCTACTCCTACTTTCTTTCTGCAAAGAAAAATGATGGTTTTTTTTCTTTGATTTGGTCCCTTTAATTTGCTGTTAAGAGGAATAAACCTATTACAGGCTAAGTATGTGACTGATTATTTACATACATATAATTTTTTTAATTAGTGAGTAGCATTATGATATGGATCAAAACCTGCTGCTGAATCAAATCCAAACCAGTGTGTGTTCATGTCTGGTGCTCCCAGGGATTCTATATTTCATGGAATCACAGACTGGTAAGGGGTTGGAAGGGATCATCTAGTCCCAACCCCCCCTGCCAGGGTTGGTAGCATCTCCCACTAGACCCAGGCTTTATCCAACCTGGCTTTGAACACTGCCAGGCTTGAGGAATACACAACCTACCTGGGCATCCTGTTGAAGTGTCTCACAACTCTCAAAAAAAAACCCCAAACAGTTTTTATTTTCTAACCTAAATATCCCCTCTTTCAATATGTACCCATTACGCCTTGTCCTGTCAGTACAGTTCCTGAGAAAGTGTCCCTCTCTGGCTTCCCTATACTGGAAAGTTACTATGAGGTCTCCACACAACCTTGTCTTCTTCAGGTTTAACAGCCTCAACAGTTCAAATCACTTGGTGTGAAGGAAAACTGTCACTGACTTCTCTTTTAGCATCCAAAGGCAGGTGACAAAGATGACAAAGGGCCTTGAGGGGAGGCCATGTGAGGAGCAGCAGAGGTCACTTGGTCTGTTCATCCTGGAAAAGAGACTGAGGGAAGATCTCGTTGCAATTACAACTTCTTTGCGAAGGGAAGTGGAGGGGCAAGCACTGATCTCTTCTCTGTGGTGACCAGTGACAGGACCTGAAGGAATGGCCTGAAGTTGTGTCAGGGGAGAGGATTAGGTTTGATATTAGAAAGCGGTTCTTGCCCCAGGAGGTGGCTGGGCACTGAACAAGCTCCCCAGGGAAGTGGACACAGCACCAAGTCTGATAGAGTTCAAGAAGTGTTTGGATGATGCTCTCAGGCACATGGTGTGACTCTTGGGGATGGTCTTGTGCAGGGCCGGGCAATTAGACTCGATGATCCTTGTGTTCCCCTCCAACTCAGCATATTCTCTGATTCTGTAATTTTTTTAGTGACTTTTCCAAGGTGTTAAAAACCAAAGGAATCATCTTGTCGCTTGAAGTACTCTTACCTAAAAGATAAGGATTCAGATGCAGCAGTGAGTCATAACATAGACATTTAAAGAGAACTATTTGCTCAGACACTTAATTCCCTCCATCACATCAGACAGAACAGTTGTCCCCTCATCAGCAATCTTCATTATTGTAATTGGTATTATTGGTAATTGCATATACTATGCAGATACATTTTTTTTTCTCATGCTCTTTTGTGCTTTTATAATCAGTTGCCAACCAAACCTAAACTCTCTTCACCCTTGATTTGGGAGTAACAGGCACTGTTCTTAAGCAAGTATGAGCAGAATATGAAGGTTCTGACTTTTCAAGAGGATCCTACACTTGCATTTCTCAAAGTGTATCATACCACGCTGTTAAAAGTATACATTCAGGTAGGGGTTTTTTATTTTATTTTTCAGAGTGTTGATGAGGAAAAGAAGTGTATGCACTTGCTACATTTCTATTTGGTCACACATTTTTAAGGTAATGGTGGGACTTTGTTAAATATCCCTGAAATTTTAACTTTACAGAGATTATGGATTAGTGATGAAACCCTGCAGGCCTAAATACATTGAATTCTGCTGGCTCAACTATTGAAATGAGGCTGAAAAGTGCAGTGGTTATTTCCAACCGTTAAACCAAATAAACTAGCTTAAAGCCAGAGTGGGATGTTTAAACTTTCACTCAGCCATCTCTAAGGTTTTTCACAGGAGAAAGCAGTTTTGCTCTACTAGTTCTGATTTATTCCAGTGTATTTGAAATGCCTCTGTTACATTAGATCACGAAAGTTCTGACTCATGTAAGGTAAGACGACCATGTGCTAGGGTAGTTCTTAGTGATTTGTAATCATTGACTTCCTTGGTTGCAGTCAGTTCCACTCCTTGCCAAACTCTTTCTTTCAAGAGTCTTTCTGTTATTGAGTTTGCATCTATATAGAATTGGCTGATCTGTGGGACAGGCTTCAGAAGCTCACAGTTACGGTTTATTTTTCATGTTAGCTGAATTGCACAATTTGCTTATTGCATAAGTTGGTAGGGTTTTTCTTTCTTTACTGAAAAATGCCATATTGCAATAATTTTTGATGTGCAGCAAAAAATTTGACATTTAATAAATGTGCTTTGTAAGTAGCAATGTGGTTAAGGCTCATAGTTTACAAAAGCAGAATTACCGAGTTATAAAGTGCTATAGTGAACATTGCAGAAAGGTTAAAATGAAAGTAAACAGAAGTCTTATTGGTAAAATGAAAATATTTAAATTTATAATGAAATAGTTGAATAGCAGAGAAATGCAGATGTCCAGGAGACTAAAATTCATCTGAAATATGACACCAAACAAGTTGAAAAGCAATGGCACTGTAAATTGCAGGTTGTGCTTATTTTTTGTTTGTTTGTTTTGTCTGTGTTTGAGTTCTACTAGTTTTCCAGTGTTTTTTTATTTTCTTGTCTTCCACTGATGGTAGGTCAAATACAGAATGAAACCTTGCTCTTTCAAAGGATATAGAAGAAGAGTGGTCAGTGTTTCATTTATATGGTCAGTTTATGGACCTGGCTTTGCTGTGGAAGGAGAGTTGTCCTGTCTCTTTTGTATTAGTGAAGAAAATTTATACTCTGTTTTTCTTGGCTTTCTTTAATGCTATTTATTACTTGGTAGTTAACAGTGCAATATTAAGGGGAAACTAGTCTCATTTACGAAAGCCTTTGATACAAACACATGGAGTTTTTAAGTGACCGCACTGTTGTCTAGCTGTGTTCCTCATGCCTCTCATAGTTGGTGAAGTGTAATGCTTTCAGCTCGACAGTGGTTGGCCTTTCTTTGCAGTCCACAAGCCTGCAGCACTTCTGAGCTTGGGTTTGCATGGTGCTATTTATGGTTTGTTAAGGACTAAGAAATTATGCCCATGGAGTTCAGGGAAGCATGTTATGTTATAATGTGTTTGAGGAGGGAAGAAGAGTATAGGGAAATGTGTTATTTAGACTTTGGACCATACCCAGTGTTCTGACGTGAAGTCAGCATGAAATTGTAAGGACATACTCATGTATTCGAGGCCTTATTTGGAATAATTGTCATCCTATTATTCTGGAAAAATTTAAGTGCTTTCTGGAAGATATCTTGTGTGTCTATGGTAATATGAGGCTTTTAATTTTCTCCTTAGGTTTCTGCTGGCTTTTGAGGGATAGGATATGTAGCCAACAAACCTTCTGGCATGTATAAAATTACACCATGGATTTAGATTTGAAATAATGTAGAGCTCTGTGTCTCTTAAGTTTTTGGAGATTTTGGTGAGCAGCATCTCATGCTTTAATGAGATACAAAACACATTGAAGAGTTGTCATGGGTTCTGGCGCCTGTGGCTTTTTTGGCTTTGATGGAACTCAGATGATGCACTTGTACCTTGACTACATTAGAGTCATAGAATCATTTAGGTTGGAAAAGACCTCTAAGATTATCAAATCCAGCCTTTGATTGATCACCACCCTGTCAACTAGATCAGAGCACTAATTGCCATGTCCAGTCATTTCCTGAACACCTCCAGTGGTGGTGACTCCACCACCTCCCTGGACAGCCTGTCCCACTGTTGAACAACCCTTTCCATGAAGAAATTTCCCCATAATGTTCAGCATGAACCTCCCTTGGTGTGCAGCTTGAGGCTGTGTTCTCTCATCATTGATTCTTTATTATAGCTGACACAGAAGTTACAAAACCCCATTAGTTTATTTGATTTAATCAGAAACTTTGTTTCCCCAAAGACTTATGAGTGAAACATAAATACTTTTTCAAGCTAAATAGCGGTAACTATTTTCCTTGATCATGCTATTTAAAATTAAGGCAATTACTTAAAGTTTGAAAACTATTAGAACTTTGGGAACACTTAGTCTTAATAAAAGTCATAGTTATTTTTAGCTAAAAGAGGTGATTCTTGCAGATAACATCATCTGAAAATAATCTACTTTTTTCACTCATGTTTACTGGATTTTTAAGTTGTTGCTGTTACAAAGTAATGAAGGAAAATCTACACTTAATTCACACTTCCTGTTCAACATGGCAATCTTAGTGCATTGATACTGCATCTGTAGTTCTACATTAAAGAGTTAAAGTGAGACTGGGTTGAACTGGATGCAGACCAGTTCCTTTATTATAGTTGATTGAATGAATGAAATTCACACCTGCTTACTGAATCCACCTCACCTTCTACCATGATGCCTCTTATGGGTTTTACATTGACATTGCTTCTCTGTAGAGGAGACTCCTGGGCAAATTTATGGGGAGGAGCTCTGTCATCTATTCATAGACCCTAAGATGTACTAGATTTTCTAGACTTGTAAAGACCTTTTTTTTTTTCTACTTTTAAATTCCTTGTTCCAGAACTAATGCAAATCAAGAAATTTGTTTCAGCAGGGAGAAGATGTAGACATAAAAAGATTTAGTAGGAGTTCCAGAAATATAAAGAGCTTAACAAGCTATTAAATAGAAGAAGAAATTATTCCAATTTTGGTGCTCTAGATTGCCAGCCATTCTCAACAGCAAATAGATGCGATCATCATCTGTTGCTTTTAGTGCTCTGAGATGTGTGCCTAATAGCTAAAATACCCGAAGGAACGAGTTAGGAAAAATATTTGCAGATATTGGGAGCAACGATCAAGCTGTTATCAAAGAGGTGATAACATTCCTGCCGGTAGCAGAGATGAAGGATGAAGAGAACTTGACAAATGTTCAGACATTCACACTGAACTGATTATCTATGTTAGAATTGTCCTATTGTTTTTGGCAACATTGTAATCGGGGATTTGAAAGTGATTACCTTGCTGAATTCAAATGTTGAGCTGAGCACAGAAGGCAATACAGTCTACTGTAGCTCTTTGCCCTTTGTGTATTTCAGACTTGGCATTTGCCTTATCAGTGCAGGTAGCTGGTGCTATTACCAGTGGGAATTCTAGATTTTTTTATTTATTTTTTTTTTTTAACTGACAAGTGAAGAATAGTTTTTTTATGTGTATTCTACCTCTATAGTATTTTCAAACTTTGGATATGGATACAAACTTTTTGGGTGATTTTTGATTTTCAGAAATAACTGAACAGTAAATATTCTTGTTAGGAAAATTCCATTCAAACACCTATCTCTTAAGAACAACTGACTGCTGCACATGAGCAGCACTTGAGATATTCAAAAGCCACACGTGGCTCAGAAGTTCTGAGGTGTCATCATCTGAGCTATGCATTTGATCCTTTTGCGACTAGTGTACGTACACAGGGGAGAGAACCCACATTCTTTTATTTTAATACAAATCTGAGTGTGTTTATCCTCAGTAATCTGCAAGAGATTTAAGGATCACTTCTGTTATTGAAAGTAACATTTGTATATATTGTGTTTATCGAAAGGAGATTACATTGATACCCCACCCCCTCTCTGCTTTTCTGTCGCTGTCTTCATTAGCTTGTTGTTGGTTTTCAGCAAGCCTCCTGGGGTATCTGTAGGCAGCACAAGGCATTATGAACAGATGCCTGAATTAGCTCGTGTAGTAGAAGCGTGAGCACGTAGCTCTGCTATCATGCTAGTCCATCCAGATCAATTCCTATGTAGTGAAAGCTCAGGGCACGTGATGGCCTTTTACAGTGAACCCTGGCCATTCTGGGTTAGCAACCTGGTATGCCTGTGTGTGTTTGTACTTTTAAAAATTCCGCCTTTTTAGAAACATGAAAAGGTTTTTCACCTTCTGAGGAGAAAAAACTTAATCTTGGGAAAGCTACAGCTGAGAAGCAGAGAGGTGACGAGAGAGAGCTTATTCAAATTTCCCCACAAGAACAAGGAGACATGAAATGAAGTTTTAAGTGGCATTGTGAAACAAAAGGAAGACTTTTTTCTTCTGTGAAACAAATTTAAATTAGGAGTTTACTGTGAGTTTGTGGACACTGTCATTAGGATGCATATAAAGCCTACTTAGGCAAATTCATTGAATTAAAATGCATCAATGGTTGTTGAATATAGCAGTGCCGTGTGTGGCTCAGGAGATCCTTGTGCTGCAGAATGCTGAGAGCTGTATCATTGGATGCTTGCCTTGCTTGCCAGTGTTCAGTAGGTTCAAACTTGAGTTTATAGGCAGTATGCTGGGTAGAGTTATTGATTGATTTTTTTTTTTTAAATTTTTTTTTAATAATGATTGTCCTGATAATGTGCTATCTCTAATGTTGCATTTTCTGTAGCTGCCTACAGTGCCAGAAGTCTATTGTATTTACTAAGCGGAAATTCATACTTTTTTACATTTCTGCAACAAAGGCCACTGAACCTGAGCCTCCCTCAAAGGTAACATATACATGTTATTACTCATCAGCTAAAAAGCTGCATAAAACCAACTTCAGTTTTTCATCGCATAGGCAAAATACAGCATTAATGATTTTTAAACTAATATCACTTTATAATGTTAGAAGCATCCTGATTTTCCTTTTTTTTTTTTTTTAATTACTTTTTCAACTGTTGAATAGAAACAAACCCCCTTGAAATAAGTGTACCTGAAAGTCTCAATCTGTTGAAAGAATGGCACTTTAAATCTGGAATAAGAACTTTAGAAATTGGTTTTACCACCCAGAGGAACTGATTTCAATTACAACAGATAATATCTGGAATCAATAATAGCTTCTGGTCATCTATTAGGAGGAAAAGAACAACAATATCTGCCTCATTAGTTCTAATATGTGGATCTCCAGTTATTTCAGGCATAAAAATTTTAAGAATATAACCCCAAGCAAAACTGTGAAGTGGGCCAGCCACTCCTGTTACCAATTAATCAGTTCCTTTTTTATAAGAGCATCTTGTTCCATGTCAAAACCAGTTCCTCTAACACAGTGTTCCTAGCTTTCAAATCTCATCTTAGCACATTTCTGTGTGGTTCATATGCCACCTCTGATAGTTGGGGCATCAGGACTTAGGGCATGGAATGGGAGTCTATTTTTCACTCAAGCGTTTTGCTTGTAGGATATGGCCAACCAGTAATTGATGATTAAGTTGCATTCTTCTACCTCAAATCCTTTCCCTATCCCTCTCTCTTCAGTTAAAGGAATGTTTTTCGTTTATGTAAAATCTTAGTCAGCTGTTGTGATAAAAATGTTTATTTTTGAGCACTGAGTAGTTGCTATAGATGTTACTTCTGCTGATCACTTTATATATGGGGGGTGTACGTCCTGCTACTTAACCAGGAGCTGCGTGTACTGTGCATCTCCTGTTGTATTGACCTTAATTTTGACTTCTAACAAGGACATCTTGAGAACCATGTCACATTGCACCTGTATGAGGAGACATTTTCATCTTTTAAACAAAAAGTCAAGCCAATCATGAAACCAGCTTGTTCTTAGTGAGTCTCAAGTTATCTTTGTAATGCTAACTCTCATATGAGGCTTGAATGCATTAGGTGGAAGTAGAAAATTCTTGTTTTAGTTTCTAGAACAACAATGCTATCTGTGCTCTACGTGACCAGAAGGTGAATTCCTGCACTAAAAAAACACCAAATTTAGACTAGGGTTTAATTAAGACCTTAGGCTTTTTATAAACCAGCTTTTTATAAACCAGGCACTTTCATATGTAGAACTGTCCAACAGTGAGCACATCCAGCTGGAGGTTTGAATGACAACACAAAGATGAATTTTCTTGTGAGGAGCTGAACTTAGTAGCAAAGAAAACAAAAACCAAAGTTACTTTAACATTGCATGTCACTATAGTTCTCACCATATGATTTCACTTTCTGTGTAGATTAAGTTTTCGTGTCCTGTGTTGTCTTGCTTTTCTATTCTCTGAGTACCCTTTGGCAGCAAGAAAGTATTTAATAATGCCAGCTGGCTGCAGTATTTGGACTCAGTTTCTAAAATATTTCTGAGCACATATCCTACTACAAACTTTTATCATGAAGTTCTGTATTTCTCCCTTGACTGAGAGGAGATTGAAGAGGACATCAGTCACTCTTCCTGCATTAGAAAAGGACATTTATATGACCTACATGTACTACAATGACAAGAAATGTATCTAGAAGTAAGTGCTTTTGATACTTAACTTTCTGAGAACATGCATATGGACAATGCATCTGCAAAGATTGCAGGTATTGGTAGATGATCTGTATTCTTAGTGGATTTCTCTTCTCCTCTCAGTCTTCCTTTTCTAAGGTCTCTGGTATCCAGTTGCAATACTGCTTTCAGGTTAGCTTGAGTACACCTTAAGCCACAGTCACTATGGAGTGATTAATTATATACTTACTACAACTAGAAAAAAAAATAAAATTAAGGAGTATCTCCAAAATGTTCCAGAATAATGTGGCCATTGGAGAAAAAGGTGAGAGGTTCAGTACATAAAATTTATATCATGACTTGTTTAAGAACCCTGTCTCTTAGCTGAACCCTGGGATTTTCTCTGGTGGAACTGCAGCTACCTCCTTCCATGACTTCATTGTTATTCTCCCTGTAGTCTATTTATGTATATACACCACAGATAAACTAAAAAGACATGAATGATAGAATGTCTTGGTTTGGAAGGGACCTTAAAAATCATCTTGTTCCAGCCAACCCCCCTGCTGTGAACAGGAACACCTTCCACTTGACCAGGTTGCTTAGAACTCCCTCCAGCCTGGTCTTAAACACTTCCAGGGATGGAGCATCCACAACTTCTCTGGGCAACCCGTTCCAGTGCCTCACCACCCTCGCAGTGAAGAAGTCTTTTTCTAATAACTAATTTAAAACTACCCTCCTGCAATTTGAAGCCATTCCCCCTTGACCTATCACTACATGTCCTTGTAAGTAGTCTTACTTTTAAGTAAATTTATTTGTAAGTAAATTGCTGCATCAGCCAATTCCCTCAGGAGTCTGGGGTTCATCTCGTCAGGTCCAATAGACGTATGTACATTTGGGTTCCTCAGATGGCCATGGACCTCATCTTTACTTACAGAGGGAGGGACTTCACTCCCCTAGTCCTCATCCTGCTGTCCATTGACTCAAGAGGTATGGGAAGAGAGGTTGCCATTGAAGACTGAAGTAAAAAAGTTGAGTATCTCAGCCTTCTCCTTATCTGCTGTCACCAGTTGTTATAACAGAAGGTGACAATTATAGCAACTGTCTCAGTCCCATTCCTGTATCATGACTTGATCATTAGTTAACTGTGTGCAGTAAGTTTATCTGGGGACTCCTGTGTTTTGCATTAAATTCTCTGGTGCTCTGTGGTGCTCTTGATTTTACTTTGAGTGATGTTGCTAAGGACCACAGGCTATCTTTTGGGGCCTGACCTTACTGGAAGGCCTCTGCAGGAATCCAGCTGGAATGTTTCAAGTGTATCAGATGAATGTGCTGGCTCAGATGTATGTGCTGCTTCAGATGTACAGGTGATGCCCTCGCGTCTTTCTTTTTTTCTGGTACTCTGCAGGCCAGCCTTCTGAAAGATATTTGAAGGTATAATTTTGTTCTTCTATGCATGTTCTAAAATAATTTCTAGCTATTTTCTACAGTGTCAGATTTCAATCTTCTTTTTGTCCTAAAAGTTTTGAAAAAACTTTTCTTAAAAAAAAAATCTTTAACAGCTCTAGTAACTATGTAATAAAAACCTGAATGTCACAGCAAAGTCAGATCATAAGAATATGACAGGATATATTGTCTCTTAAGGAGAAAGTCAGTCTTTTTTTATTTCATGGAGTTTAGAAATAAGGCATCTCACTACTATAATAAGAGACTTTGGGTTTTGTTTGATTTTGTGTGCTTCTTTGGTTAATTCCTTAATTTTATTTCAGGGGCTGTAAGTGCTGTTTTGGCATGCTTTGTAATTCAGTTTTGCTGCTTGCAAGTGAGAAGTGTGACCAGCGTGACTCCTGTCATTCCAGTGCCACAGGGGAATTTAGATATACATTATACTGATATTTGGATACTTCTGTTTTTATTTTCATCTGTTCTTACTTAATAAACTGTTTTAGTGTTCAGATCTTTGTATAAGAATTAGTTGAAAATTTCTCTTTTCAACTCTTAGACAATCTTTTTTAGTGTACAAATGCTGTCTTGCAACTAACCTGCTTAAAAAAGGTATGCCTGATCATGGTGTTGGAACCAAAGTAGTTCCTTTTATTTCACAGTGCTTACCTCAGGGTGGTCAGTTCTTTGTAAATAACTTGGAGGATGGGAGGAGTACCAAAATTAATAGAGACTGATTCAATACACATACCTGAGAAGGGAAGAGGCTCAATGCTACACATACTGTTCACATGTTTTATCGAACTCTTAGGGACTGGCCAGGCACATGATCCCATAGGCTTTTTACAAAGGATAAAGACCATGAGTTAAGCACAGTGATACTTTACTGATGGTTGAATTTAGTAAGTTTTGAAGTCTTCAGAAGATTTGGCAAAAATGTACTTTTTGTACATTTTTATACATGCCATCCCATAGGATAAACCATATTCTGTTGGTTTACTCTTAAAATCTTGATGTTTCAGTCAAAGATTCATAAGCAAGTGTTCAGTTTTTGTGGGTGCTGACTGCTGATCTCTCCTGCTGCCTTTGGTAGCCACAGACAGTGGATGGCAGAGTATGCTGTGTTTGAGTGCAGTGTCTGCCTGTGGCAATGAGACCTCCGAGAGCAGGCAAGAGCAAATATATGCTTTTGCATAGACAGAGTCACAGAATATTCTGGGTTGGAAGGGATCCATACAGATTACAGCCTTTTGGCTTTTACATGTAAAGTTTTATTGTCATGCCTCTGACTTGTTGGTTTTTTCACTTTGCTCTGAGATTTAAGTTCTCTTATCTAGATGGGTAGCTATTTGTCAGGTTAGAGTGCTGTCAGGCCACAAAGTAGTTCTGTGCATCATGCCCTGCTGGTACTGGTGGAAGGCCACTTTCCTCTTTGGCTTTAAAATTAAGCTCAAAAAGAACATTACAGTACACAGAATCAAAAGCACTATTGCTTGGTCTAATGGCAATATTGTTAATTCAGAATTTAAATACAGTAAGCACAGAGTTGAATTACTGTCTAACATTTTGTATTGAGTTTGTGTGGCCATGTGTTGGAAGCTGAGGGGCTGCAGGGGTAGCTTCTGTGTGAGGCTGCTGGAAGTTTCCTCCATGTCCAGCATAGCCAATGTCAGCTGGCTCCAGGACAAGACCCACTGCTGGCAAAGGCCAAGCCAATTAACAGTGATAGTAACACCTTTGTGACAACAGATTTAAGAAGGGGAAAAAAGTTATTGTGCAAATGTAAACTTCAGCCAGAAAAGAGCAGAGTGAGAACATGTGAACAGTCCTGCAGACACCAAGGTCAGTGCAGAAGGAGCAGCAGGAGGTGCTCCAGGCACTGGAGCTGAGGTTCCCCTGAAGCCTGTGAGGCAGCTGTGCCTCTGCAGCCCATGGAGGACCAAGGGGGTGCAGAGATCCACCTGCAGCTTGGGGATGAGCCCATGCCAGAGTAAGTGGATTCCCAAAGGAGGCTGTGACCCTGTGGGAAACCCATGTTGGAGCAGAGTCCTGGCAGGGAGCTGCTGACCTGTGGGGAGAGGAGCCCACACTGAGGCAGATAGCCTGGTAGGACTTGTGACCCTGTGGAGGACCCATGCTGGAGCAGCCTGTGCCTGAAGGACTGCAGCCCATGGAAAAGTGACCCAAGTGGCAACAGTTTATGAAGAACTGTTGCCCATGGGATGGACTCACATTGTAGAAGTTGATGAAGGACTGTCTCCCTTGGGAGTGATCCCACATGGGGAGCAGGAGAAGGACTCCTCTCTGATCAGCAGCAGAAACAACCTGTCATGAACTGACCGTAATCCTCCATTCCCCATCTCCCTGAACTGCTGTGGCAGGGGGGAGGTAAACTTGGGAAGGAGAGAGGGGTAGGGGAAGGATATTTTTAAGATTTTAGTTCTCTCCTGCTCTGATTCTGTTTGTAATTAATATAATTAATATCCTCACTTCAAGACTGTTTTGCTTGTGATGGTAATGAGTGAGTGATCTGTCTCAGTCCTTATGTCAACCCATGAGTCCTTCATTTTCTCTCCTCTGTCCAGTTGGAGAGGGGAGTGATAGAGCAGCTTAGGTGGATACCTGGCTTTCAGGTGGCGTGCCTGTAGTCCCAGCTGCCAGAGAGGCTGAGCGTGATGGATCACTTGACCCCAGGAGTTCTGGGCTGCAGGGTGCTGTGCCAAGCAGGCATCCAAGTAAAAGCTAACATCAATGTGGTGATCTGTGGGGGAGCTGCAGGACACCTGGCTGAACTGGCCAAGGTTGAAGCTCCTGTGGTGGTCGGTAGTGAGATCACACCTGTGAACAGGCCCTGCAGCATATCCTGGGCATCACAGAGATACGTGGGCTCCTTAGAGTGTATTAGGTCTGGCTGAGATGTAGTTCATTTCCCCACTGCATCCTTCACAGTGCTGTGCTTTGCACTGGTAGCTGGAAAGGTGTTAATAGTACTTCAGTGTTTTGGCTACTGCTGGGTGGTTCTGGCACAGCATCAATACTGTAACAAAGGCAAGATCCTGGAAGGGGACACAGACAGGCCAGCTGACCCAAACTAACCCCAGGGATATTCCATAGCATATGAAATCAGCTCAGATATAAAAGCCACAGAGATAAGGGAGGCATTTATTGTTTACAATGTTTGCCTTCTGAGCAAACACTACGTGTGCTGAAGCCCTGCTTCCTGGGAAGGGGCCAGATGTAGATTGCCAATGGAAAGTAGAGAATAAACCTTGCTATTTTCCTCTTTGCTTGTGCACGTGGAAACTTTCTCTTTTGCTTTAGAAAACCGCCTCAACCTACAAGTTGTTCTGCATCTAATTCTCTCTCCCCTGTCCAGCTGGGAAGGGGAGTGAAAGAGCATCTTTGTGAGCACTTGGTGTTCCAAGGTCAACCCACCACACGTTAATGGCTCTTAGCATTTGTAGGAATGAGCATTTTGAGTGGCTTGTGGGTATTCTATTTTGCTCCTGAATGGGAAAAAACCAAAAACAAAACAAAAACAAAAAAACCCAAACAAAACCAAACAAACCCCAACCAAACAAAAAAAACTCTGGCTATTGTTTTAGCACAGACAAAATAAGACTTGAAATTTGACTGTTGTAAGTATTTGGGAATATCACTGCACTGATGGGTGTTTTGTTTCACCTCTAGCAAAAGGAAGCCCCTTTCTGTAGCTCTTGTCCCAGCCTGAGCTCATGACCTCCCTTCACTGGCTTTGGCGAAGCTGGAGGGGATGCTGTGTGTGCACTTAACATATTGGAGTGAACAACACGCTTTACTGGTCTCCACTCCCTAACCATTTCCTCACATTTGGGCTTGTATGGAGTGCTGGGTCTATAGCATCCATTAAGTGAATGTGAAATAAGGTTTTCCTTTCATGGTGTGTGAGTGATATGGATGGCAACAAGAATATTGGCGCATATTGGCACTTTCAGCTTGTAAAATTCTGAGGTCTGATACATGTTAGTGTAAGCATTTGGAATAAAACACTTTCTGTCCTTCAGGGTTCCTATGGTCTAGCTAATAGTGTTCTCCAGTACAAGCTTTCCATTCATGCATGGTAGGGCTGTGTTTAGGTTTTTTTCCCCAGTCCTGAATTTTAAATTTGCTGTTCAAAAAAGTGGCTTAACCTCTGATTCTTTCTGCAGCTTATTAGATTTCAGTAAGCTTGTTTGTTCTAACATGTTACTTCCCCTAGTAATATGCTATTTTTGTTAACAATAGGAATAATAATGTATATTTTAATTTTGTGAGTAATTGAAACTTATTGTCTTTTTCAGTAATAGCTGGTTTTCGAGGGACAGTCCCACATGGCCTGTCACTGGAGATTGGAGACACCGTTCAAATATTAGAGAAATGTGATGGTGAGTTCACAAGGTGGAATTCTAGGGATAATTGAGTTTTGTTTACTGGTGGTTTAAACCCCACTACTACTAATTTGTTTTCTTAAATTAACACATTTTGGAAGTCAATAATATAACATATTCGGGTCTCTTAATTTTTTTCCATAATTCCAGTGAGCTCTAGTCTCTATAATAATTAATTTACAGTTCATTCATTTTTATTTTATCTATTTACTAAATATATGTAGAGGATAGGAGTTATAACAGCAAAGAGTTCTCATCATGATTCTTCTTATTGCTTAGCATTTCAGAGGGAAGCCTCGCTGTCATCAAGACACAAATTAATTCAAAGTCAATAGTTTAAATCTTAAAGCAGTGTAAACATTCTCTTCTGAGGTAGAGAGTGCAAATATAATTTTAGTAAATATGTATTTCCAGTGTAAGAGAAATAAACTTCCATTTTTTTGTGTAATCTGCCTCCTTAGCACATAAGACTTGCCTGTGAATTTGATTTTTTTTTTTCATTTGGGGTTATATAGGTTTTTTTTTTTTTTTTGTTCCATACCAGGATTATATATGATTAACCTTGTAAGAAATGTTCTTTTAGAAGGCATAGGATCTATTCTTTTGAATCAAGGTTATTATGAATTTTGTAGAGTAATTTGGTTGATAAATTTGGACTGTAAAGTCCAAAAATTATTTGTAAATATTTACAGTTAGTATGAAACCATTTCATTTTTGACTGCTGTAGGGTCCAATGCAGAATATACCTGGGTTACATTGTTAGAAACGTTTAGGGATATGGGGTTGAAGAGTAATTCCCCAAGTTGTGTGAATGAAGTGATCTGAATGTGAGCTGGTTTAAATTAAATACCTTTCACTGTATGGAAAGTCTTTTAAATAAGTGCAGTCTGACAGCACTGTGGAATTGTCATATCTGTCCAAAAGGGAAAGATGAAATCTGGTTTACATATGGAAATGATTTGTGTACTTTAAAAAGCAAAATGTTCTTTCTTCACAGGATGGTACAGAGGATTTGCCTTAAAAAACCCCAATGTTAAGGTAAAGGTCAATTGCAGTTTTGCATTCTTTGACAAAAATGTATGTTTACTTTTTAAGAGTTTATAGTCTGCATGTAAGTATATGGTATTTGCTCTTAAAACTAGAGCTTACTGTTAAGTGCATTATTGATATTGCTTTAATTAGATTTGGACATGGATTATCCTTCTGAAATGCTTCTATGTATCAGGATGATATGCTTTACTAATACAAGGCTCTGGTAAATTTTCTTTTATTCCTGATTTTTAGATTTTCAACTCAAAAAAAGTTAAGTTGAAGGGAATAGACTGTTGAAAATACGAATTGTAAATACTGTAAGAAAAGTTGGTGAAACTGTGCCTGCTGTTTTTGATGCTATGAATTAATTTAGAGCAACCAGTGGAGACACCTAGTTTATAGGAGCCACATGCGGAGTAGTATCACTTGAATAAAAGATGTGTTGTCATGTAGAATATATGGTTCATTCAGTTTTCCTTTGATGTGTAGTCTTTGATTTCCATAGTAGCATAGCTGATAGTACACTAAACCAGACTTTGCTGATTTATATTTCTGAATTCAGACATGAAAAGTTATGAAATTTATACTTCAGTGTCTGTTTGATTTGAATGTGTTTAAGCCTTACCTGTCTTATTTGTCTCTGTTTTCTTAATCTCTCTTGTCGTCTTGCCTCTGGGACTGTAAATATTTTGTTTTTCATGAGAAAGAAAGATCTTAAATCATACATTGATCCTTTAACCTGCATTGTAAGCCCTGTTCTTTCTCTCTTCATTTCCAAGACTCTTCAGCAAAATAAGGCACATATACATTAATTGCAAAAGTACCTCGGGACTCATGTTGAGTGCTCAGGCCAGCAGTTTCTGCTCACATAAATTTCCTTACTTTAAATGGAAGGTCTATGTGAACAATAAATTTAGCCACAGAGTCTAATATGATGTTTACTTCTTTGACCTCATATATATATATATATATATTGGAATTTGATTGATAAAGCATGAGCAGTTGTGGTTTGTTATTGCATCTTCTGTGTCTTTTGTTGCAGTTCTCACCACATGCTTGCTGTCAGTCTTGCTTTGTGGTCTGTCAAATGTGCGATAGAAGTTATGAATAGGTTTTCTAAACAGTGCTTGATGTGTGAAGAGATGAGGTATATATTTCCTGCCTTCCTAGTGTGAATGCAAACAGTTTTCTGAATTGGATTTTTGAAGGGAGTCTCTCTGGAAGTAAAACAATAAGAGCACCTTGTAACTCCTCATGTTACTGGTATTGCTCTGGCAAGATTCCTGCCTTGTTATTCTGCCAGCTTTGATGCTTGAGGAAATTATCTGTGGCAGCTGGTCTGCAGTAAGTGTGCATATGCAGCCATCCTGTTTTCTGGCATATTTTTACACCTGCAAGACTGTATGTCTTACTGTCCTTGGGAGATGCTCTTCTGAACTGCTTTGCAGTACAGAGATTGAATAGGAGCATTACAAGGACAGTTGCCTCTGCCTGTGTTAGAGGAAAATGGGACACCATCATCACAAAGGAAAGCTGAATTCAGCTGTGCTTCTTATGAAGAGAACATACACCACAGCTCACTGCATGAGCTGTGGTGTATTGTGTTCCCGGCCAGAAGCTTGAAGCTGACTTGCTTTATTTTGCTTAATGTGATTTATGAGGGTAAGTGTGCTGTGAGAGTAATGTGAGTGTTGCAGCAATGCTGCTTGATCAAGGGAACAGTGCGCAGGCCTCAAACAACTGGAAAGGACCACTTCTGGGAGGACACTGAGGCTTGACAGGCGTCTACCACAACTTTCCTGTGCACTGCAGGGCACAGTGGCCACCAAATAAAACTTTATTTGACTGACTTTATTGTTTTACCTTTATTTTTATTGAACTTTGTTAACTTTATTTATTTTGCTTTATTTTGAAAATCCCTATTTTTAAGAGATGGTTGATGTTATCCCCTGCAGCTGTCTGTTTCTTGTCAGGGTGGGAATAATGAATAAAACCATCTAACCTAAGGAAGCTCTCAAGCAATCTTCTGTATATTCCACTTTTGTTTATCTTCTAATTTTCTGAAGTGTTGTAGGATTTAAACTCTACCGAGTATGGCATTTTAGTTTCTGTTAGAGTTATACTGAGTATTGCGTTCTTTCTTTGTGTGTGTTTTTTGTTAATTATTTGGAGGACTTTTAATTCAACATGCATTTGCCTATTGAATGTTACCAAATGCTATGCTAATCTCATGTAAGGGGACTTTTTTTACTTAAACTGTTGTATTTTTCAGGGCATATTTCCGTCTAACTACATTCACTTGAAGAATGCGTGTGTTAAGAACAAAGGGTATGTGAAATGTTCTGATTTCAATTGTTTAGATGTGATCAGTTACTTGTATCAAAGATCTTTTGATTGTAAAGTAATGATATCTTAAATTCAGTTTACTGCCACAGAACTTGAAATGGTTGCCCTTAGCTAACCTGATACTCCTTCGTGGTCATAAAATTGTAGTGATGTATTCTGTAAAAACTAAATTATGTATCAGTTTAGTGGCAAAATATTTCACTAAAACTGTAAATGGAGATGTTTTTTTCCTTTGCTTATTTTCTTCAGGTGGTGAAGAGCTAATATTTATTGTTGACAAAAATTGATGTCTTCATTTTTAGAAGAGTTGATAAACCCCAGAATATCTAGCTAAAACTGAAGGTTCAATGAAATAAAATTTTAAAGCATCACAATAAAATAAAGCTTAAAGGTGAAATAATGTTTGTTAGTGGACGCCATGACAGTACTTGCAGGGAGTGCAGTCTTTGTTGCCTCTATTTTCTTTGTTGGTTTATGTTTCCCACTCAGGCCAACATCCTACAGCACATCATGGCCAGGGGCTGTAACATTGTTATGTTAATGTCCTAAGAGAGACAAGATACCATTAAAACAGTAATCCAGGCATGGAAAGCTAAAGTGGCAATAGTCCTTTGGAAATGATGGGAATTATGCTGCTGTAGAAGTAATTTTTGATATGCTTATCTCACAGTAAAAAAACAGGGCTCACCTTAACTTCTCTAGGGCTAGGACTTTGTGTGGGGATTAAACAGATGTCACCCAAAGTTTTTTCATGGGGATTAAATAAATATAAAATTAAAAAGTGTCATGGTCTGAAGGAATGCCCATGTAGGTTGATAGATATTACTATAGGCAGGAAGAAGTCTACATGTTAGTAACTTCAATGGGATTAGTAATGCTTGTGTAATATCATGTGTTCTTCTGCATGTTACAGACAATTTGAAATGGTTGTTCCAACAGAAGATTCTGTTATTACAGAAATGACATCAACTTTAAGAGACTGGGGAGCAATGTGGAAACAACTCTATGTGGCAAGTACCCTGAATAATATTGCTTTGATTTAATGCCATCTCAAAAAACGTGCTGTTATATAGATGCCCTAGTTTAGTTGGAGTATATATTTCAGGAAAAAAAATGAAGCTTGCTTTTAACTGTCTTAATACCTGAAAAATTTATTTTTAGCTTAATAGTGTTCTCAAACTTCAGCATCTCTTATATATACACATGCAAAATTAACTTCAGGAAGACTTATCGTTAGATACCAAGACTAAAGATCCACCTGAATTTGTTTGTTCAATTTGTTTTCTTCACTGTAGAAGTAAATATCTGTATGCCAGTGTCTGATGGAAAATTGTGAGAATGTACTCTGTCTAGCTCTCTGTAATGTTCCTACAAAATCCTTTTTGGCTTTTGTTTAACTCAAGGATTCTTTGTGGGACCTTTTTTCTTTGGTTTTCTGTACTGACAGTGTTCATATTTCCCTCTTGTTCTTACTGCTGTTGTTTCTTTTTTTGGCAGCATTTTTCTTCACTGCTGTTATTGCATGTTCAAAATACCCTGGCTTGCTTTCTTTCCAGACAGAAAGCCAAGACAAACATTAATGCCCATCTTAATGAGCTTACAAAGTGAATGAATATGAAGTAAAAAGAGCAGATCTATTAAATTGCAATTTGTCAGAGCCCATGGATTGTAAAAATTATTAATGGAGAGTAATGGTCCTTTTAAGTGAATATTAGCTTTTCATAGCAATTATGCAGCAGAGGTAGCTAAACTTTGTTTTTAATGCCATTTATTCATAGGAACAAGGAAAAGGGAAATGGGCTTAGGGTTTATGGCAAGCATTAACAGAACAATTCTGAATAGAAGTGTTTTTCATCTTTGTGTGATGAATCACATAAATGGAGGTTGTAATTTCCTCTAGCTAAAGGTTCTCAAAAAAACTACTTAGATTTGGTGAAGGAAGGGTTACCAGGTTCTTCCCAAACAGAAGCTTGCAAAATTGTTTATGGCCTTAGGTAGTATATAATTAGAGTAGGAGGATGTGGTTTTAAAGCCATCATATTGACATAATTTCTCCTACTTCACAGTTAGATGAAGGACTGTCTGGACAAGATTGTGTCTACATAATACTACTTGTTGAAGTTTAGATGGTAGTGTATACAGTTATATTGATGCAAGAAAGAGTTAAAAAACAATAACTTGTGGTTCGGAGTTGGAATGCTCAGAGGTATTACCTTTTCTACCCCTTATGAGCATGAATTCAAATAGTCTTGAATTACAGATCATATATTCCGTTTGAACGAGACAGCAGTGCAAAATGAACATGTTCTTGGGGTAAAACACTGCTATGTCCTGAAACAACTGAAACAGCTTTTTTGTTGAATTTTCTGTCGTATCTGTCACATACATTAGACTGTGTTAATGTGAGACATAAGGAGCTGGAGGGAAATACTGGAAGTGAGTGTGGTGCAAAGACAGAATCTGTGGTAAACTTTGAGATTATTTTATATGCACACACAAATGTGCAGGTAAAATGGTCACAGTACTATGAGGAAAAAAGACTAAGTAGGGGGAAGAAGGGATTTTCTTCATTTCCTCACCATATCTGTATTTACTAGGATTGCCACCTTTATAGAGGTAATGTAGAGGCAATTTTATTTCTGTCTCACAGAGGAATGAGGGGGATCTCTTTCACCGGCTGTGGCACATAATGAATGAAATCCTAGACCTGCGAAGGCAGGTCCTTGTTGGCCATCTCACCCATGATCGAATGAAGGATGTCAAACGACACATCACTGCTCGTCTGGACTGGGGCAATGAGTGAGTAAATACAACAGTAAATGAAAATAATGTAAAGAAATTTTACTGCTTTAGGCTGATTGTAGAATGCTGAAATAAGGAATACATTTCTAACAAGTGTTGTATTTTTTTAACGGGACTTTCTCCTTCATTTTTTCTCTGATCACTGTGTTGTAGGAGTAAAAAGTGACTTACTGTTTTATTTTGCTTTTTTTATATCAGTGTAGTTTATGTAGCAGTGGTACTGTCTGTAAGTGAATTGCATTGGAATAGCTGCAGCAGCCTTTTATGTCATTTAAAAACACACTTGGCTAGAGGCCTATATGATGCGGTTAGCATAGCTCTGTGTCTTAACTCAAACTGTGTTGTCTGACCTGGCTTGTTTTTTAACTTGTATCACACAATTTAGCTCCTACTTGGGCATCTCTAAGATATGGCTTGCTACTATGCTCTACATCTTTCTTTTGTCTGAATAACTAATACGAGCAACACAAATTGTATTTCATTCCTGTAGATTCAAGCTAATTTCCTTATTTTGTTCAGGGTGTATAGGCAAGCATCTTTTATACCATCCAGTCTAAATTAAAAATAAGTTGGTATTTGGGCATTTGATGTTTTCTTATTTTTTTTAAGGTATTTTCCATGGTTGTCATTCAAATCGATTGTGCTAGTGTGTTCACATAGTGTGTTTACAACAGTAGCAAGGACAATATCCAGTGTTTCACATTGTGGACAATGTACAGACTTAAAACTTGTGGATAAACATTTTTATTAATGGGGCAAAGTGGAGGAGTCATATGTGAATGCTGAATACAGCCAAAATACATTAAACCAAAGTCAACTGTAGAGTAGCAGTTAACATGAACATTATTTATTGGAATAAACAATAAACAGAAGTAGAGTTCATTTGGTTCTCTTGAATGTAGAAACTGCTTACTATTATTCAATTTCTCATACAGACAACTGGGACTTGACTTAGTTCCAAGAAAAGAATATGCTATGGTGGATCCTGAAGAGATCAGCATTACAGAGCTCTACAGACTGGTATGTGAATGTAATAGTTAGTACTTTTACTATTAAGTTGTCTACTGATAGTTTGATGGCAGCTTCTGTCTACTTGACCAAAAGTACCTTTTTTTGATCCAATAAACTGGTATTTCATAATGTAGTATGTTTTACTATGTCATCTCTAATCTGTACGAGATACTTTGATTCAGTATCATTTGCTCCTCATTCTGGTGGTGGGGAAAGAAAAATTCCATTAGATTCTGAAACTGTAACAGTGTGCACATGAAATTGTGTGCTTATTTTACATGTTATTTGTTAAAAGTTTTGTTTTCTGATATATCATTAAAATGGTGACTGTTAACATGAATTTAATCAATAAAAGCTTCAGATTCTTTTTTCTTAGATCTTTACCTGGCCCATGATTTTGTTTAGATAAGATTTGTGGAAATATAATAATATTCTTGTGGTACAAGTATTTTCACAATTAATCATACTAGGCTTAATCATACTAGGTCTTTTCTAATATATTAATATAAATAGCAGTTAAATTGCATAGGAAAGCTCTCCTTAGGATATAAAAGTCCATCTTCATTTACTAAAACAAGCACGGATAATTCTTATTCTGATTAAATCCTTCAACAAGGTCTAAGAAAAATTGCCAATTAATATATGTAGGCTTTGACTTGTGTTTAAATACTGCAGCTGTTACGGATAGACAGTTCTGAGCCTTATGTAGTTAAGAATAAGATTTTATTTAAACTAAATAGTATTTACGATACCTTTTGTTATTAAATATAACCCCCTCCCCAAATCATTGCTGCAATCTTTTGTGGAGCTGAAATTGTAATATTTTTTGAAATACAGTGAGGAACCATTAAACATAAGAAGAAACACACAGAGGAAAAATAACCCAGAACAACACTTAGAATGGAAATCTTGGAGTGTACTTTGAAAAAAAAAAAGTGTAACAAAAGATGACCTTGGTATTAAGGCTAAGTAGCTTAGAAAGATTGCAGTTCAAAATTATTTTTGGTATGATGTAAGATTGTCCTACTCTTAATGGGTGATTAAAATGCTGAAGGTATGAACTGTAAAGTCAAATCAAGATAGTTTATTAGCTTCTATATAGTGGTGTGCTTAAGATTGTAAAATATGGATGTTATTGCTTTTTTCCATTTTAAAATACTGGTATTTAGTCTTATGCAAAAGCATTTTTTATGTGTTTGAATATTAGAATTTTGGGTCATTAACTATTTAAATCAGCTATGAAATGCTATATTGTTACAGCACAAAGCTTTAAAGTGGCATGGAATTTTCAGAGTGGAAAAAATATAAACTTCTAGAAGTTACTGTTGTTTTCCTACAGATAACTATGATACAGTGCGACAGTAACTTCTTTGTGTTCTCCTTCTCAGATACCAAAAAAACCACCCAAAATCAACCAACAAAACTCCCTTCCCCCCAAAAAATCCCCAAAACAACAAGAAACCTGTTACAAATGAATACTGAAATAAAAATAATTTGGATTAAGAAAGTAGTTGTGTATTACACTTCTTAGCTCTTTTTGTTTGGAGATTTTTATGATTAATTGAAACTGGCCTCTGTTGTATTTTTAGATGGAACATCGTCACCGAAAAAAAGACACACCAGTACCTGCTAGCAGCCACCATCTCTTTGTTCAGATGAAGAGTTTAATGTGCTCCAATCTGGGAGAGGAACTGGAAGTAATCTTCTCACTCTTTGACAGTAAAGAAAATCGACCCATCAGGTGCCATATGATTTTTATTCACATACCAATTTTACATAAGTTTTACATATGCTGTATGTTTTGAACCAGGTAACAAATTCCACATCAAGAAGGAAGATTATAATAATCTTGATTCAGGAGAATGTTTGTTTCCTTATGAAACTCTGTTCTTATGCTTAATAGTTTGTAGTATCACTTAAGGTTTAAAAAATTTGTATTTTCTGTCTTGTTTACTTATTTCAGTTTTCAGTTGGTTTTGTTTGTGTAGGAACTTATTATACATGTGAGGACACAGAATGAATTTAGTGTTGTGACCTAAAGTTAGTTTTTCAGTATCTATTATCTTCTCTCCAAACCTCAGTGCACTTAAAACTTTGGACTGTTGATTGGTCTGTCGTATTTGTGAGATGAATTCTCAGTACACAAGACTGGAAGGCTGCCCTTATTCAATGAAATAAGAATCTCTTTTATAAAAGGAGCCTGTGCTTCAGTGCAAAGGTGTGCTGGTTCTTCAGTGAAGCAGTCAAACCCAATATAACATTCACTTTGGATTTGTTTGGTCAGTTTTTTTCATCTGGGAGCTGAACCATCCTTTTTCTGTTTGTCCTAGAGCTTCCATTGTGTGAGAGTCTTGATAACCTTTGATATTTTAAATATTCAGTAGTTATTTCTACTTGCAGGAGAATTCTGGACAAAAGAGAAAGCATAGGAATGATCAGTAGTGAAACCACTATGCTCTTAATAAGTATGAGCACAGGAAGAAAGCAGTTAGTACACGAGCCTGATAAGTTCTGTTTAAGGCATATGCCAGGAAGTCTGAACCATTAAGTGGTTGTGCAGTGGTGATGGGTGTGGTGGGTTGACCCTGATCTCTGGCCAACCACAGCTGTTCTGTCACTCCCCTCCTCAACTGGACATGGGAGAGAAAATAGAACAAAAGGCACATGGATCGAGATAAGGACAAGGAGAGATCACTTACCAATTGCCATCAAGAACAAAACAGACTTGACTTGGGAGAAAATTAATTTATTACCAATCATATCAGCATGGGATAATGGGAAATAAAACTGAAACCTAAAACATTCTTCCTGTGCTAAACTGGATTCCTGATTTTCTGTCATCCACCCCTGCAGCAGTGCAGGGCAGGAATGAGCGCTGCGGTCAGTTCATCACACGTTGGCTCTGCTGCTCCTTCCTCCTCAGGGAGAAGACTCCTCGCACTCTTCCCCTGCTTAAGGGTGGGGTCTGTCCCACAGCAGTTTTCAAGAAGCTTCTCCTATGTGAGCCCTTCCCACAGGTTGTTGTCTTACATATGGCAATAGGAATTTGGGAACCATGTGGAAGTTGGGCTGAATTTGTCAAAATTATGTTTGTGCTTTGTGTCACAGGCAAGATAACTAACCAGTGCTTTGAAGGAAGAGGATACTGAGTACATTAATTTTTCCTGTTAGTGAGATCGTATATACACACCTATTTTTACGGTGTAAGCTGCTAAATACTGACATTTCATTCTGGCCTGCAATTTATACAGTAGTCACCAAAATGCAGTTTACTCTCACTTCTGAAAATTCAATGTGCAACACGACACATCATTTGTGTTCACTCTAGTGAATGCCACAGCAGGTGATAGATCTAGGAGAGAACTGCAGAGTTTGGTAGAAAACAATTTGGACTGATATGGATTGCTGAAAACAAGGTTAAGGCAGTGGTGTGGTATGAAAGCAAATGGATTGGATTTCATGTTACATGAAAGCACAATTTCTAGAGCTGTTTCTCACATGCTTGCTGTGATCTGACCTTTGGTTATTGATTCCTGACTCCAGTGTCTGTTTGCAGCTGCTTGCTTTGTGAACTTCCTCATTCCATTATTGACAAAACTTGAAGAAGAATGTTGTAGCAAATCCAAGGTGCCTTTTAAGGCAGAGGGGTAGTGACAGGATGAGCTTTGTGATGACAGCTTGCAAACATGTGCAAATCAAACAATACAACCTCACAACAAACTCCACACCACTGCCCCCACCACAAAAGACAAACAGAAACCTCTCAACGTACTAAACTCAAGAGAGTTTTCACAAGAACAAATTAAATGCAAGGTACACCTGAATCACAGAATGAACTCTGGAATGCAGAGATGTCCACACTGGAGATTTGTATGATCTGCCTGGACTAGACCTGGAAGAGATTTAAAGAGTTTATCACAGAGTTAAACCAAAGGCAATGGGACCTGGTGCACAACTGTATGGTACAATGTATAATTTTTTTTTCAGTACAAATGGGTGGAATATTTCAGAGATCTTTAGGCCCTGGCTGATGCATACATGAAATGAAGAGCCTCCCTCAGAAAGATCATGTATGAGAGGAGACAGTGTCTGTGCTCCCCAGCCCCTGCAGTTCATGCCCAAGCCTATTGGCAATAGTGGAGTTGTGGACCCTGGATATGCAGACTCTTCTGCTCTCTCTAATGACAGTGCAGGTCAAAAGCTGTGTGTGACAGCTCCTTAAGGTGTGTCACAACCCAGCTGCATTGTTTGTCCTTTGGTTTCCTCAGTCATAATTTTGTTGTCCGGTAGAAAGATGCAATGGAAATAATAGATGAAAACTTGTTGCTAGCACAGATAAACAGATAGGTATATGAATATACATGATTTAAAATGTATTTCTTCAATTCATTGCTTATGGTATTAGAATTGTTTGGAGTCATTTCTTTGGACCAAGGTTTCCTCTGGTGAGTTATCCTGCATGTTTTAGTGAGACTCTTTGAATGCCTAATGTTAAGTATAAGTTTATAGGTATAATTACTGCAAAACCAGCTTTATATGGATTCTAATATAGTGTTAGTTGTCTACCTGAAATAAATTCACATAAAGGAAGGGAGTTCTGTAGCCTCTTAGAATTCAGTTGAAGAGAGTAAAAATAGCAGAATACAGATTTAATGATAGAATTTCTGAAGACTAACTTAGCTTCCTCTCAGGTGGGCATGCAATTGTAAGATCTCTATAGATCTATACATCTATCTCTAGTATATCTATTTCACTTTTTCTATCCTAGGATTTATGCAATTGAAATAGGAGCTTTAAAAGATTGTTGAAGAACTAGAATCAATTTTATCTGATTTATTTTTTTTTATTTTTAAATGATTTGGTATCTTTTCCCACAGTCTTTTGTTTTGCTTTTGCTTTTGTTTGTGTTTTTGTTTTGTTTTCTGTTATTAGTTTCATATTGTTTCAGCTGTTTGAACAGAAATACTTTGTCAAGCATCACAGTTAAACTGAATTGCAATTGTAGATTATGAGGTGGGACAAGTATCTACAAAAAGGAATAGTAGTTCTACTCCAGACTAGTGTAGGAAAAAGCAATCACTGGGCAGGATGCTCTTATCCAAAACAGTTCAGAAAGAAACATGGTATGTTTGAGCTTACAGCTCACCTGGCTTCTTCATGGTACTGACCTGCAAGAAACCACAGTTTATAAAGGATATTTTGTGGCATTTTTCCTAGATTTTTTTTAATGTATCAGCATAAATCTCTATATTGCAGCAGAGTTTATACAGAACGTGCTTATTAAATTTTAAGTACTTATACATTACTGATGGGAGGATGTGATTTTTTTTACTAGCATGGATAAAATAATTTCATTCTGGGATAGTGACTTGGCTAAAATGCAGTTACTGATTTTTCTGATCAACTCTAGTTGGACACTTTGAAAGGCTTTGATACTTCTCATCCTTTATTTTGAAAATAGTTACTAATAAAGTGGATAGCATGTTACCATGTGGAAATGTTGCGGTCTGCCGAGGGAAGAAGGAACGGTCCACACAGCGTGGAGTAGGAACAGGTGTGAACAGCTTATTAGGGGTGCATGGGACTCTTAAAGGGTTTGGTCGGAGGATTCTAGAACTTGAGTGGAGTTAGGGGTGGATCACGACACAAAAGGAAAAGGGAAGGAGGGTTTCTAACTTATAAGGGAAAACTGGGGAGTGGCTAGCCTTGTATGGTGGTGCTGCAGTGCCCCACCAGCTAGCCAGTGAGGTTTTAGGGGTACATGAACCAATCATGGGGCTGTAACCAGGGTTCCCAGAACCAATCGGAACAACTGAACAAACAGAGGTAATTGAATGGTATAATCATCTATCTAATACATCTTCTATCCTAACTGTAACACCTGAACAGTATAAAACCGTTTAAAAAACAACAGCTCCATGGCAATGGGTAACTGGTGGTTGTGGCAGTCTCTAGCTAGCAGCAGACAGTTTCATCCATTGGTAAAAATAGTCTTCTCCCGATGTCCTGGATCGGAAGTCCCTTAAAGGTGCTCCTTACAGGTGCCTCCCCGTACATGGAAAATTCTGTGCTGTGGAAAAACAAGGAAAAGAGGAGGTACTTCATAACATAAAAACAGCCAGAGGAGGAAAGGGAGAATAGTAATAATTTTGGTTCCTTTTACATTTTATACAATGTCTTAATGAAGATTGCTCTTGTTTAGGAGACAGCCTCAGATTCTTTGGAAGATAGAAAATGTAAGTTTGAATATTGAAAGGCAGGGCAAGAAATTTAGCATAGATTTTTTTTTTTCTTAAAGGAAAACACAACCTACTGATATAAATCTGTTCTTCATCTACACTGCACTCTTGTTCCTCTTAATTTAAAAAGTAGATTTAAAAAGCCCCGAAGTTCTTTATATTTAAATTTAACATTTCCTCCTTTTCATCATCTTTTGTTTCTCTGAGTAGTTACGCCTCATTAGGAAAGAATTAGTCCTGAAAGGAGGTGCAAGCATGTCTTCAAGTGGATGGCAGGAGGAGGAGTGGACATGTTAACAGCTCTGAAACCTGTGTAGATGGAGGTATCTTTCTGATGTCAGGACTAAGACATATGCCTTTTTATTTTCAGAAGGTTTCAGGGTGACTCAGTGAACTTTAGGACTGGAATCCAGCTTCAAAGACATCTAAACCTGAGATCTTTGGGTGAACTGCATCTCTAGGCTCCTATTTCTGTTTGCAGAGACCTGGTCAGCAAAACCTAGAAAGCAGTTCAGCTGATGCAATGTCTGTATCTTCTTTAGGGCATTTGGATGGCTCCTTAGAATCATAGATTTTATTGATTAAAGAGCTGCTCAGCATACCCTGAAGTGATTTTGATTTGATTCTATGCTATTTCTTTTTTGTTTTCTATTTCACTACTTTGATAAATACTCCTAATAAAGTTTGAGACTTCAAGTTCAGAAAGAACTGATACTGAAGTCACAAAGGATATAAATTCTCAGTATTAGTTATCTGACTTTTTGACATTAGCTCTTCAGAGTGGAATCCATAAGGAAAGGCACTCTGAATTTGCTCTTAAAATGTTTGCAAAGGATTTAGGATAGATGGATCAAAAGTAATAAATATATGTACAAATTTGCTGTTGTTGCTTCAGTATATACTGGGGATTTTTTGTTAAAATAGAACATGTGGTGTGTTGTCTCTTTTGTTATTATGTTGTGGTAGGCCACGTATGTGTTTAAGAGGTATTATTCTACTTTAGCATATAAATTGGTGTTCTCACTCTGTGACCTACCAGTGCATTTCTAAGATAGCACCTTTTAAGATAAGTAAGAGATGGAATTAAATACATAAAAATATGAAACAATTATTCTTTTAGTATTTTGAATAGATCATCACTAGATAACCTTTAAGGTCTGTTCCAACTCAAACTATTCTATGATTCTATGAATAAAAGAAAAATCAGGTACATTTATAGCATGGATAAATGCTCATAATTTTTCCAGCATGTACTAAGAATTGGGCAGTAATATGTTTTCTGGTGATATGTGAAAAACTGATGCTGAAATGTGTTAATGATTTTCCAAGAGAAGAAATCTGATTTCAGATAGTGACAAAAAAAATCGGTGATGTTTTGACCTTCAGACTTTCTAGTTAAAGATTTCTCTGGATTGGTAGCAGAACCTGAACCTGACTTAGTGTGATCACCACCTACTTTAGCATTAGGGATATTTTAATATCACCTTTACTAAGTTAGAGGTAAATACTTTTTGGATCACTTTCCATTTTTCTGGGGACAGTATGGGACTGTACTGTTGCCCAGACTTTTTTTTTGTTAATAAAGAGTTACATTTATATTAATATAAATCAATATATTTATATTAATAAATACAGGTTTTCAGACTGTTTTGATATTGATATAATCGTCTAATATGTCTCTTCACACTTTAAAAGGCTTTTTTTGAACATGAACATTGTACTTGTATGGAAACAAGAAAACTGTCAGTATTTTATTCAAGTATTTAAAGCCGAATGATAACATGCTTCTACACTTGATGCATTGAGACTACAGTTGCATGTCATTCATTTTCTACTTATTTGGTGCATGCTAATTTCACTTGGTATGTATGCATATGTATATATCCATGTTTTCTGGCTAAACTGGCTGCTAGGAATAACTTGCTATCATTTAAATTAACAATAATCAGCTGAAATCAGCCCCTGATGTTTCCTGGACTTTTCCCTGGTGTGTTCCGTTATCATGCTCCATTTGCCTTCCCTGCCTTTTACTCAGCAATTTTCTTTCCTAGAACAGTAATAGTCCTTGAATGGGGCAGAGCCAGTTGTGAATGGCACTGCTTTAACCTGGTACAGATGTGTGACTTGTCCCAGTAAAATTCTTTGGTTTATGCACTGCTATATTTTCAAACCTTACATTCCTCTTCGTCTCTTATTTCTGTTAAGGTCACAAGCCCTGTTTGTGTATTCCTTGGGTTTTTTTTGTTCTTTGGGAAAATAAAAAACTATCTTGGTGCCACTTAATTGTTAGAACTAATATCACTATTAGAGTCCTAATGGAAACATTTTAGCATACACAGTTGTAGAGTGGTGTTGTTACTGTGGCTGGGAAATGAAAGAGACACATGATCACGTCTCTTGAGACCTGTATGTCTTTCAGTTCAATCCTGTTTTCCTGATCACTGCAGAGCTTTTACTGGCTACTTAAAGCTGTTCAGCATCTTAGTCTGTTCCTAAAGTATGCAAGTTCAGACGTCCTCTATCTGTATTTATTCTTGAAAAGCACCAGATTCAAACTAATCTGATCATGTAGGTCATAAAATAGCATATGTAAGATGGATATTACTGGATCATATTTTGAATGGGAGGAAAATTCTCGTAAAATGTGGAGTAACTCAGCTATATTTTACTTTGGGAGTTGTGTTTCTTTTTAGCCACCACAGTCACATTACAAAAATAATTTGAGACTTAAAAGGGATTATGGACATCTTAATACATTTGATTTAAAGTGGGATGCACTTAATGAGAAAATAGCTGTTTAAACTTTAGGTAAGAGGTAGGCCATTATTACAGCTCCAAAGGAAGACTGGAAATGTGTGTTTGCAATGCTTGAGCACACTGCAACAATCCTGTGTTCTGATGCTCTCTATTGGCTGCCTGGTAAATCAGTTGTAGTGTATGGTCATTTATCAGATTTGTGAAGTTTTTGGGTTTTTTTTTATTCCTTTGTATATGAAAATGCTTAGATTCCCAACATTTAGAGTAGTGAAGAGTGTGACTGTGGCAATGATTGCTGGCTTTGGGGATATCTTTTTCTCTTACCAGCACTGTAGTTAATGAAACAAACTTCTCTTTCTGCAGTTGGATCACACTTAAAAATCCAATAATAGGTGCTTCAAGAGATTACGGAGTTACCAGTTTTGTAGTGGCAGATTTTCAGAGAAATAAAGATGACAGTACGTGCTTTCCCTCCCCATGTACTAGTATCATTTACCCAATAGAACAGTTTGTTGCAGCAGTGATGACCTTAGTATAGCCAGGGGCCCCATTTACAATGGAACTCTAAGAACACCAATCCTTTAATCAAAAATGTATTGATTTTTTTTTTTATCAGATCTCAGAAAGATCTCTTACTAGCTTTTAATAGAATCAGTTGAACAAGTTGCAAGGGACAAAGTAACAGCTTAGCTGCTTTCCAGACAAAGTGCATTATTCGCTGAGGCTCTGTTGACCTTATTTCTTACTATATGAATATTCTCCTGCTAAAAGAAAAAGGGGGAAAAAAAATCCCAAAAAATATTTACGAGGTGACTGTGTTAAAAAAAAAAATCAAGTTATCCTAGTATCCTCTGAAAAATCTACCTTTCCAGTGTAGATCCTGTAAAACTGTATTGATATTTGCAGCACATTACCGTCCAGAGATCTTGACTTGTTGTCTGGGGTTTTTTTAAGAGAATTTTGAAAACACTAGCAACACTGGGTAGTGTAATATAAAAAACGAAATGGAGGGTATTAGGTTGCTGCTGCCTACATTTGTTCAGTTCAGACTGTGGACCCTGTTCTTGGCATTGATGGGTATGCATAAGAATGCTGCATCATCTCTTGCTCACAGTCCCAGTTGCTCTGCTGACCTCTAGATTTATGTTGAGTTTGTACCTCTGTATTATGCCAACATACTGCTGTAGAAATTCTTAAATCTGCAACATGACAGTTTTTATATAGCATTGTCTTTTCTAAACCATTTTTAAAAAATATATATTATTTTCCATGTAGCAGTGCTATTAATGGGAAGATTTCAAGGCAATACTTCAGAAAGATAAAGTGTGTTAAGATTTTCTTTCATTCATACACACTTTGTGTCTGTGTCAATATGATATGAATGTCTTATCAGAAATGATTGATGCCTCTGGCCTCACTTGTGTGAGGAACAGAGATAAGTTGGCAGGCTAATCCTTTTTCTATCACCTTGAACAACCTTGTTTGTAACTATCATATGGCTCTCAAATGAGCACAGATTCTTAAACAGCACAAAGAGGAATAGGCTGTTTATCCAAAGCAAATGAAAGCCAACTGCATTTTTTTTTTCTGAGCTTTTGATTATATCCTTAATGATTGTATAAACTCCAGACCATACCAAAGAATAAGGAGATTAGCCTTCCTTTGCTGTACTCTCAGCCTCACCTTTTTAGTGACAACGCATCATTAATCTTTTTATGCCTTTCTTCTTTCAGCTCTGCTATTACTTTAATTCAGTTAAATCTTTTGCCAAAAGCTGAAATCCACATTTTGTTAGTCAAAATATTTACTACTTGATGTTCTACTTTTTACATGTTTGAAAAAAAACCCCTACTGTCAGTCTTTCCCCCTTTAAGGAACAAATACTCCCTTCCCCCCTTTATTCTATAAAAATCTTGATGGATTTTGGGGTGGTAAATTAATGTTTAAAGACATGTTTTTGCACCCTCCATCAGCATCTTCAAACCTGAAACCTGCTCTGTTCTAGCACAGCTAAAAGAATCTGACTTTTAGTCATCCCTCTACTGACTGACTGCAACTGACTATTGCTATTAACAACAGTTAGGAAGGGCTTTAAAGTCTCTCGAATCAAGCTGATAATACATTTCCTCTACCCAGAAGACTCACTACTGATAATCCAAGACTCAAATATATCCTTATAGCCTCTCTTGAGCAAGAGCTCAAAGATTCAATATTATTTTAAGCCTCAGAGTTACACTTGAGTATCCATATCTAGTTTACTTAGGATCAATGCTCCAGACATCAGAACTCTAAAAGCAGGAGACTCAAATAGTTAAATTCTTTGTTGCTTCTAAGCCATGTTAAACACTAGACCACAAAGGAGATGGAGAATATATTTGTGAAACTGTAGAGTGTGTACTCAGTGGAAGGCTACAAAGGTTATTGAAAAGGTACAAGAACTCTGGCGCTCTGGCTTATAAAGGATATGTCACATGTTGTTAAAAATAGTTCATTAATTATAATTATTTGAAACTTCAGAGCAAGTAAACAAGTAATAAAATGTTGCATCATGGCAGTTATGAACTTGCAGAGGTGGAAGACAGAAAAGAATGTGTTAAGAACTGTTTCCATAAAGACCCAAATGACCCAGGTGTATATTTGTGCTGCCTTTATGTGGTACTGACATATTATCACAAAATCATGGAATGGTTGAGGCTGAGAGGGAAGTCCGGAAGTCATCTGGTCTAACTCTTCTAGATCTGGTTGCCCAGGATCATGGCCAGATAGCTGTAAGTTTCTCCAAGGATGGAGATTCCACAACCTCCCTAGACAACCTGTGCCAGTGCTCAGACACCCTGAGTAAAAATTTTGTTTCTTGATGCTTAGTGGGGATGTCCTACGCTTCAGTTTATGTCCTTGCCTCACTGGGCACCACTGAAAAGTGCCTGACTCTTTGCACCCTCCCTTCAGATATATTGAGCTAGGTTATAAGGTGCCCTCTGAACCTTCTCCAAGCTAAGCAGTTTCAGCTTTCACAGCTTTTCTATCCAGTTCCTCAGTCATGTTTAGGTGTGGTACAACCAGTGCTGAGTAGAGAGGAGAAGGATCATTTCCCTCACCCTGCTTGCAATACTTTGCCTAATGCAACCTAGGATACCATTACCCTCCTGTGCCACAAGGGCACATTTGTGTCTCATGTTCAACTTGGTGTCCACCAGGACACCCAAGTCTGCAATGTGTGAGTCTGTTGTTCCTTTCCACCTTCATTTCTGACACTTATTTCTTTATTTCATTCTGGCATTACAGAAGAGAACAAATTAGATTTGGGAAGTGGTTGGAATGGCACTTTAAATCCAGACTTGGAAATATTTTTAGATGGTGCAATGTAACTGAAGTGCAAAAGCTGAACAGAAAGTGAGACATAGTTTATATATATATGAACATACTTACATGCACATTGGTTGATTACTTGATTAGTTGATTTTCTGCTGCTGTATGTGATTTATTCTATATCTGATTGATATTTAAGTTGTGTTTGAGTGTCATGGAAATTCAGAGACTGTATTAATAAATAACTCTGTATAAAAGGTTATTAAGAGGGGTTTGTTTCTACCATTATATATAAAGATTAATATAATTCTGGGGAAAAACATAGGTGTGGTGTTTTCCACTTGCTGAAGAAACTGTGTGTCAGATGTAGTTGTCTGGTACCAATAGCACAGAACTTCTGGGGTGTGTGAACACTGATTCTTGAGACAGAGTTCAAACTGGACTTAGTCATACTTTTTCAACATTGTAACTTTTTTCATTATAAAAATTCATGTACATGGATGTGTGTCCATTATGATTCCATATCATATGCTACATACATACACAATCAAGGTGCTCCTTGTAATTTTTAATATATCATTAGGTGATAGACTACTCTGCCTATTTCTCTTAAAATACTATTATTTAGCATTTGTAACCTTCACTTTGTTAATACTGTTCCTTGAAAATTATTGGTCAGATAGCTCCACATTATCCATGGATGCTTTTTGTCTTGAAGTCCTCTTGGATCCTGAGTTTCTCCATGCAATGTGCCTACTAAGCAGGACAGGGATTTAAGCTCAAGTTGCTAGCAGCCTTTCTGGTAGAGAGAGCGACACATGGGAACGAGCAGCAATGAATTAGCTTAGGGCTACTTTTCCATTATAGTATTTCCACAAAAGCATAATACCACTTTTACTGGATTTTAGCATAGGGTAGCTGAGTGTTATTTTCAATTTCCTGTGCAGTGCCCACAAAAATATCTAATCTTGCACTGATTAAAACTGTGCTACACCAAATTACAAAAGAATCAATGTATATACCTCTCAGATACAGGACTGATGAAGCATCTTGTTTTTTTCTGGTTAGCATTCTCTTAAATGAGCCCTCCATTTTAGTTTAGTCACTTATTGCTCAGGTTTGTCCCTCCTCAGAAACAAGATAAAATAGAAGCAGCCTGGTTTTGTTTACTTCTTGCTCATTCAAGAGATAGTCTTGATTTTAGCAGGAGGGTTGATCTCAAAGGAAATGAAAAGGCCACTTTGGCAAGAGAGCAGCCCCTGCTCTTTTACAAATCCTTTATGCATTTGGAATAAAAATACCTCTTTATATGGCTAACTCGGTATGTACATTTGTGAATGTGGTTGCTAATTAAAAAAAAAACCGTCATCCTAGATATTGATACGCATATATGTATATACACACACTGAGTGTATATACTCGCAGACATTTCATTATTGGCTGTGTTTAAGATAGCTGGTAATTCACCTTTGTGGTCAAGAATGTATTTGGTGTAACTGTAATTGAAAATAAATACAGGCATATAAAAGCAGCTTAAAAGAGAAGCCTGAAGCTCCAAAAACTTGAATCCCTTCAGAAAATGTGCATAATTTTTTCCAGTTACTCATTGTGAGCAGAAAGATTCCTACGTGCAGAAATATAGTCGGGATATATAGTCAGTCAGCCTTTTCTTGGCAGAAACAGTCTAGTATTTAAAATCTCTGCTTGGGTCCTAGATGAGGAGAAATTCTGGAGTAGGAATTATCAGTGGAGATAAGCAAAAAGATTGTTTCTTGGTCCGAGTCAGACTGGAAAAGTGAAGGATGTTCCTCAAGTGAATAGTAGTTTTTTTCTTGAGGATACTGTATTGACCTGCCTGCTGGAGAGTTCTTCCATGCCATGGGCAAGAAGTCTGGCCCAGTCAATCAATCAGTGTGACCTGTTCATTACATGGTCCTTTGTTGTTTTACCAAGTAAACAGTTACACACTGTGACTAATAGCGTGACCTATAATCAACATACAATAAGCAGGCATTGGAACTTGAGCCTCTTAGGTGCCCCATGGGTATTCAAGCTACTTAGCTTATTATGTGAGGATTTTTTCTTTTCTTTCCCCAAGTCTGGTTTTGACCTGAAAACTACTTTGTATTTAGAGGCATTTCACAGGAACATAATAGGTCAAATGAGAAATTTCAAAATCAGTGAGTTGGTATCCTAGGTTTCTATAGGTCTATTTCTCCTTTCTACCTATTAATATTTTCATTATTTTTAGCTTTCAAATACCATAGAATCGTGGAATGGGTTGGATTGGAAGGGGTCCAAAAAGATCATCTAGTTCCACTCACCTTGCTGTGGGTAGGGATACTGATATCAATATCATATCATTAGCAAATATATATTTTATTTATCCCTCACAATTAACTAATTTTATTCATAGCTCAGTATTACATACTTATCAACAACAATAGTGTAAGCATAATTCACATAATGGGAAGAATGTGTATGAAAGGAGTTTTTGGCACAGCTGTATCCTCCTGCCAAATGTTTTGGCCTTGTGGTTGTTTCTGTAAGATCTTTTCTATGGATTTATGTTGCTCTTCATTGTCAGGTGATCAAAAGGCTTCATCCTGGCTATAAAAATTTCCTATTGTTTTAATAATACTTTTTTTTTGTGCTAATTTTGGCTGGGACAGTATTCATTTTCTTTACAGTAGCTGGTATGGGACTGTGTTTTGGATTTTTTCTGAGGACAGTGTGGGTAACATTGGGATGTTTCAGCTGTTGCTGAGCGAAGCTTACACAGGGTTCAGTTCTTTTCTGCCTCTCTCCCCAGCCCACCAGCAAGGAGGTTGGGGGTGCACAAGGAGCTGGGAGGGGACATAGCTGGGACAGCTGATCCCAACTAACCAAAGTGATGTCTCAGACCATATGACATCATGCTCAGCACATGAAGCTGGAGGATGAAGGAAGGAAGGGAGGGACATTGAGTGATGGCGTTTGACTTCCCCAGTCACCATTATCTGTGATGGAGCTCTGCTTTCCTGGGGATGGCTGAACACCTACCTGCCCATGGGAAGTGGTGAATGAATTCTTTGTTTTGCTTTGCTTCTGTGCTTTTCTGACTTTTAGTGTTCTGATTCTCTGCCCCAACCCACTGTGGGGGAGTGAGCAAGTGGCTGTGTGTGTCTCAGCTACTGGCTGGGATTGAACCACAACATTTTTACAACTAACTTGTTTTATCTGCCTTTGTGCCATGTTGTGTAATTTGCTTTCATTAATGAGACAGTCCTGATAAATTGCTCTGACTATTCTTGAATTGCAAGAGAATAACGTTTTCCTTCAAGGCAGTGTTACAAGTATTTTTTGAGGAGTTGGCATTCCAGCAGACATATTTACTTTGGCTTGACTGCCTAGACTGTCCTATTCAGCAGGTGTGTATATGAGAGAGAATTCCATTTGTGAATAAGTAAAATGAAGTAGATATGGGAGAATGAGTTTCTAAAAAATAGCATGAGTGTAGTCTAGCAAGCAAATGCTTTTGAAAAAGCTTGATTTTGTATTTTTTAGGTAGATAGAGCCTGGTTTTAATCATATCTTTCATAGGCCCTGAAATCAACATGTACAGATGTGTTATTCCCAGGTGTGAGGATGTATTAGAAATTAGTTGTTTCATGATGTAGCTCAGTTCTTTTCTTGAAGAGCCATATTCGGTGAAACAAATCTACTGTTCAGTGAAACCTGTCTACTGTTTATAGACTTTCTCAAATATCTTCTGCTGGCTGTGGTTGGTTTAAGGGTGCTAGCTTATATAGATCTTTAGTTTGATCGTGTGTAAGATAGATGCATTTTTAAAGCAGACAAACCAATCCAAGCAAGAGGAACCCGTAGTATCAATTATGTCTCATTAACAACCCTCTTACTGATTGTGTTGCAAAAATTGAAAACTGAAAGGAGAAATAATTGTTTTTAAATGCGATCATGAATGCGCTGGAAGAGATGGCATGTCATGTTGCTGGTGGAGCTTGAACAATTACTTACATTCAGATATGAATGCAGTCTTAGAAGAGGAGTATGTGCATCTGCCATGGCATGCTTGTGCCAGGTTTAGGTAACCATGGGATATATTGAACACCGGTGGTATGATGGTTGGTTTGCAGATCATCTCCCTAAGAACATGTTGCTGTCGCACTGGCTACCAGCAAAAGGCATGTTAGGGTTGGCACAAAAATACAGACTTGCTGCCTTTAAAGCGCCAAATGGCAGTGACAACATGGGAGGCCAGGTGGTCTTGGAGGGAGAGGGATTTCCTTAAATGCTATTGTTTCCTTTCACTTTACCTGTTCCTCCTGTTCTCTTTAGGTTTAATTTTCATCTTTGGGGAAAGATACAGCAAATCTGCTTGTAGCCATGCTGGTACCTCAGTCAGGGACCAGGATAATACTCAAGACTGTAATTCAGCTTAAAGGATCTGTACGTCTGTGCTCTGCTAATGCTGTGCTGCAAAATGTTTATCCATGGTGGCAGACTAAGCTTACTGAAAGCTCCTGCTTCTCATGTGTTTTTTGTTTAGTTGGAAATACCTGCTGATAGATTCCAATATTCTGGTTTTAAATTGTATCATCTTGTTCTGGCTCCTGGTCTCTCATGAAAAGTAATTTTAAATTACTGCTTCGTAATTCTTATCAAGAAATGTGTGATGCCCTATTTTAGTTAAAATACAGGTGGAAATATCTAAAATAATATAGAGTATGATCATAAAAACTATAATAGAAACTAATTTCTCAAGGCTCTCTACAGTTAATAAAGAGATAAGGGAAGATGAGAGGAGGAGTTTGATTTAGCTACATCAGCCTGTTTTTCTTTTTCTCCAGTCTCTCTTCTCTCCTTTCCTTTTTGCCTTGTTAGCTGTACAGCTAACCAAGGGAAATTGGGCTCCACCTCATAGAGCTAGCACTTGAATGTCTGTTTGCTTCTTCCCTCATGCTGTCAGCATGTCTTGGGGACAGGAAGATAAACTTCTGTGTAACATCATAAGATTGTTTATTTTTTTAGTGTTAATCTTTAGGTCTTTGTCTGAATTGGGCTGATATAATTTTATAGTACTGATTCTTCCTTTTCTGGCCCCCTTTTGCTCATTATGTCACATTTTACAGTTGGAAATTTGGGTATGGTTTAAGTGCATAACAGGTAAAATACATGGACTGACTTACTGTGGATTAGCTGGTACTGCTAAGCCATGTTGGCAGATTTATCAGTCAGTTATTTGCTGATTAAAGCTTTAGGATCTTTCATGTTGTACCACACTTCTCTGCATTTCACCACTGAGTGTGAGAGTAACATTTTGTGTCTGATCTGGGTTTTATGAAGTCACTGAGCCTTAGTTGTAAATGATGTCAATTCATATTCAAGTTCCTAATGAACAGCCATTAACAGTGTTCTGGAATGTGATAAACTTGAGCTGGTGAATTATGTGGCAATATTCTCGTATTGCCTCTCATTACTTACTTTAGAAATCACTCTTAGCCTATATTTAAGTAGAGAGCATTTATAAAGATGTCTGAAAGTGGAACTATACTGAGAACTATGACTTTCTGATGTCACAGTTTTGCTCCAAGAATATGCCATGTGGTATGAATCTGGGTGGTTCTTTTTTGATATGAGTTTATAAATCATAGAGCAAGCGATCTGTCTAGACTGGTACCATGTGACTGGTAATATTTTCCTGCTAATACTAAGGAAATAGAGGTCACATATGAAAATAGAACAGTTTTTAGCCATGTTTCTTTAAAATGCATGTGTTAAGCCTGCAGATTTGGAACACATTGTTCGTCTACTAATACACAGGAAGTTACAGTAAAAAAATCCCTTGCTGACCCTTTTAAATTAATCTCTCCAACATTAGTTATTTCCTTATTTTCAGTGAGAAGACAGCTGTGTTTAGATGTGTACAGCATGTTAAAGTGGAGCTCATAAAAAATTCATTTCAGTCTAAACTAGAACCAAATCGTCTTAATAACAAAGGAGATACATTTATGTTTTAGGGTATTGCTGTTGTATTTGCCATCTCTATGTATATATAGCTGACTGCTGAGAAAACTGCTGTGTAATAATATACTAGCTCTAGATTTAGTCCTCTGAGGGTTTTGTTGCTTATTGAAGCCAAGCTTTCAGATCTTGGGAATTGTCTTTATTTTGCTTTATGAAGGCTGTTTACTTTCCTTAGTGCTTTTTCTAACCTTTGTCTTCATATAAATCCTTTGAAATGGTGTATAAATGCACGTGCTCTGTGTTCTTAAATATAACATTGTCATTTCTGTCTTGTAATCTTACAAGTCTAACTGCTTGAATTTGCTCTCTGGAAATGTTCAAAGATAACAGTTTTAATCTAAGCTGTAACTGGTACTGTCATATGATTCTAGTGGAAAAAAAAGGTAGCATAAAGCATCAAACAAGGATTTAGATTTTTTTCTTTGTTTTTGGTTTGCTTTATTCATTGCCACTGGGTCCTGTTCTTCAGTGAAACAAAATTTCGAATGCAAGTGAGAGAATTAGATCTGCATAACCATTACATATCTGCTGCTATCAGTATATTTCTTTGAGGCTTTTGATTGTGTTGTGAATCATAATCTCATGGCCTATGAGTATTAACAGAGCTTGAAAATTTCATATTGTAGTGGATAGTGAGTAGGAAGCTTTCAAAAGATGTGCCTGTGTGCAGAATGCAAGCTTTATTAAATACAGAATACACTCCTAGTTAAGTTTCACATTTGCCAGTTAATAGGTGAACTATGAAGGTAGATTGTGAATGGTATTTTCCTTGGAACCAGAATATGTAGCATTTGTTTTAAAGACAAAAATGTTGTGAAGTGTGGTGTGTATTGTATGCATGTATTGCTTTTTAATTGTTCTGCAGACTGAAGATAAAGTGGTGAAATTCAGAACCACCTCGTATTGGCCAAATTTGTATTGGTGTGTACCAGTGCACTGCAGGCTTCAGTGCACAGAAGCCATATTGTCACTGCTGGAACAGAGACTGTCATTTTTATTCAATTTTGCATGGTGCCACACATAATTGGGTCCTAAAACTTTAACTGCTTTGGTAATATAATTAATAATTCTTGCTCAATGTACAATAATTTTGTATGAGACCTGTAAATAAAGCTGTGCTCTTTTTTTACTGTGTTTTCCAATATTGCAAATGAACTAAATATAGATGAAAGGGCAGAATTATTTTGAAAACCATTTGTAAATCAACAGCAAAATACCAACTTGTTTCTCTGTAAAAATACACTCACATAAACAGTCTGAAAAACTCAATTTTAAAGTTTTCAGGGAGGAAAACAACAGAAGTTCACTGTATCATGAAACATGAATGAGAAATACCATTTTCTGAGGAAAGAACATTTTCATGCACTTCAAGGTGCTTGAGTTCAATTCTACTATTTCTTAGGTTCTGCCTTTTATGATGTCTACTATAAAAGCTGTACAGCTGAGAATTGCACAAAAGTTTTCGAATAGTCACAATGAAAATGTCTGAAGTGTTTGCAGGTTCAACCTGGATAACTGGGACGTGAAAACATAAAGCATTCTCCAGACATAGCTCTTAAGAAACGTGCCCTTGAGTGTAACAGCATCCCAGGTTGTGTCAACAAGAACATAGCCAATTGCTTATTGGGAAGTGATCATGCCCTTCTCAGCATTGGTTACACCATGCAAGTTGACATGCAACAGACCAATGTTAATGAGCTGTAGTGAGTTTAGCAGAACAACTCACATTGTTTGTGGACAGGAGCTCCTGCCCTGGGATGTCAGACTGAGGTAGCGGGGCTTGTTCAGGCTGGAAAAGAAGCAGTTTTGAGGGAGGCTGAGTTGTAGAATCATAGATTTGTGGAATGGCTTGCGGCAGAAAGAACCTTTAAAGGTCATCTAGTCCAACCCCTTTTCAATGAGCTGGTACTCAGAATCATTAAGGCTGGAAAAGACCTTCAAGAGTCTTGCTGGTCAGAAACCTGTTCAACCTGACTGTGAATGTTCCCAGGGGTGGAGCATCTATCATCTCCCTGGGAAACCTGGTTCAGTGTTTTGCCACTGTCATTGTGAAAACTTAAAGTCTGAATAGACCCTCTTTTAGTTCATAACCATTACTCCTTATCCTATTGGGACATGCTCTGCTAAAAAGTTTGTCTCTATTTACCTACAAGTAGATCAGTACCATCAATGGTGCATGGTGGGACAATGAGAGACAAGGGAATATAGACTGAAAGAAGAGCCTGCTCGTTTGGGTGTAGAGAAAGAATTGAGTACAGGCAGACACTGAAATGAGATTTTCAGAGTGGCTTTGTGGTATCTGTAGCTGAAGGTTTTCATGGCCCCTCATGGCTAAAGCTATGAGCAAGCTAGTATGTCCTTATAGCTGACCCTGCTTTGAGCAGGAGGTTGAACTTACATGCCCTTTGAGGTCCCTTTCAATGTGAATGACTGATTCTGTGAATGATCGATGCAGATTTTCTACAAGGCAAATGCTGGTGCAATAAAGATTTAATTAGTCTCTATTGAGTTGGATCTTATCCAAGATATTCCTAGTGATTTTCCAGCTCCGCTTTGAAAAACTATGTATGATATGGAGCAATGGTAAACCATGTTTAGCCTCTAGAATAAGCAGAAGATGTGGGTACAGCCAAGAAAAAAAAAAGTTGCATTTCGGAGATTTAGTTTCTGATTTAAGCATTGCAGGATGTCTAGATTCACATGTTTGGCCAGCTGCAGCTGGAGGTGAGATGGTGAAAGGAAATAAAATTCTTCTGATTTCTTTGCTTTTTCCATCTTCAACATCTGTCACTACAGAAATATGGCTGTTAAATTTCTTCTGAGGCTGTGTCTTGGAGAAAATTATCCAAAGCGTGGAAAGCTTGCTTTTTCATAATCTTCCCAGGTGTGAATTGCCAAGAGTTTATCTGATAGTTTAATTACTATCAAATGGGAATGTCTCAAAAAGTAATTTCTTTTCAGTGGGATCTTGTGCACTCTTTTATTTGGAAGTAAGAATTCTCTGTGTATCTCTACTAGCAGTATTAGTACTTATATTAGCTGCAGTATTTCACACCCCACAGTGGATTGCAAAACAGGATTTCAAAAATGAAATTCACCCTGCTGGAACTTTGAAGACTCTTATGGGACTGTGAAAATCAGTGTACTCTAAGTAAGAGATTTTGATGGAGTTAAATAGGAAAAATGTCCCCTACCATCATTTTCCTCTCTATGAAAAAGAATACAAGCATGGCACTGTTGACATTTGTTTAGCAAGAATCAATACCAACTACTACACATCTAATTTTAGTTCTAGGATAAATGGATTTTATTGCTAGTGGTTCTCTGTGTACTAGGATGTACAGTATCATTCGTCCAAATGACAATCAGTCCTCTATTTTGTATTGAATTTTTAGTAATTTTGTTAGATTATTCAGTTAATCACTACCCTTCACTAGTGTGGTGTTTATAATTTTTCTTATTGATACAGCTGAGACTTTCAGAAATTTCATTCATTTGTATCTTGAGGAAGATTGCATGGGGAAATAAGATCAAAGTGAGATCTACTTTTGCTGTAGTGTTGTTCAACATATTTGTCGTATTTGTTTTCTTATAGCGAAAGATTTTTTTTAAGACTGAATAGAAATGGTTTGCCAAAATGTCCAGAAAAGCCTGAAAGACACTGTTCTCTCTTTGTGGTGAGTTCTTTCTCAATCTTTTTTTTGTGCTGGATATAGAAGTTTAAATGACATTGTTATTCTATGGTTGACTCAGAACTGCTCCCTAAGCTTGTATGTTGTTATGACCATTAGCTCTAAAGGCAGGATTGAGGGATTGAAGTCTTTTGCTAAACTGCCAGTTTGAGTATTTTCTGGCAGTATGTTGACAATCATCTAAACTGCCACATAGTCATATGTACCAGTCTTTCTCCCTGCAACAAGGGCTAGTTATTTTTCTTCCCTGTGCTTTTTACATCCAACAGCTGTTTGTGCAGCACTCTCTGTACTTTCAGAATCTTTGGAATTGCACAAATGCATTGCTGCTGTTCAAGGCACACAGCAAAGTCCTTGTGCCCTTCTACTGATTTTGCTGCATTACAGCAAAATTCTAATGATGCTTTAGGACAGTCATGTTAAGTGCATGGCTGCCAATTTGAAGTGTTGAAGGGATAGTTTGTTCATGCTGTATAAATGAACTCACTGTTCATTTATCACTTTCACTGGCAGTGGAGGCAATGTGTACAGATCTCTTTAAATGTTGCATTTTAATTGCAAGTCAGTAATAATGAGGTTCTGATCTTGTGCAGGATTTGGGTAGCAGTGAACTCAGGAAGGACATCTATATCACTGTGCACATTATCCGAATAGGTAGGTATAATCTTACATTTGTTAGATATATCACAGAAGAAAACTGCTTGGAGTCAATTTTTGGATTTTTTATATTGGCTAGAACTTTGAATAAATTTTTGGAAAAGAAAATGCTTGATTTTTGATGGAAAAACTGCTTTGGATTTCTCAACGTTGTTTTATGTTATTTCTCAACTGCTGAGTTTAGATGCAGGATACTTTGTTACTATCACAAAACAAAACGAAAGTGTCGAATATGAATTGTGTTAAGATGATGGAATTGTCATTGAGGAATCCATTCTTGTTCCAACGTGTAATTTCAAGCATCCTTTGTTCAAAGAAAAATTTGCCTGGACATTTAATGAATGAAATTATTCATTCATTAATGGAATGAGGAAAAAATGAGGCATACTTCCTAATAATTAATTCCTGATGCTATAGACAGATATGAAATCCTCTAGAACAAAGCAGAGGAGAAGTGTGCATTTGTTAGGTATTTTACGAAGTTATCCTCTGGGCTGTACTGATGTGAAACAATCTTAGTCTGCTTCTGACCTCTTGGATATATTGTTTACTTTGTAAACTGTCTCTAGTTGCATCAGTGCAGTGCTAAATATAACTTCAATTCCTATGTTTGGAGTATATTTTAGTTTGAAATATAGACATTCTAACCTGTGCTGAGTTCAGAAACAGCTTGTTACAAAGTAAGTGTTATTTTACAACCTTGAGGAATAATTTTTCCTTGAATTTTCATACTGGTTTGGTGTTTCATCAAAATATTGTGCATGGTTTTATTGACAAGGATTCAAAAAAGATATGATAAACTCTGATATAAGTATATTTGGGGAGAATAAGTGTTTTAAAGAACAATAGTAAGTAGAATTTTTCCAGATGTAAAATTTTCAAATATATTCTCAGTCAAGTTTATAAATGAATGTCTGAAATACTGAAAAGTTAAAATAACGTTTATATGCTGCATGGTGTGAAAATGAACAATTACTCTTCAAGATGCTGTGATGCATAGGAACATTTGGAGGACACTGCCCTGCAGCAACTGCAATCAAAGGGGTTTTTGTCAGAAATTAAGACTTGGTGGGAAAGATTCATAGTTGCCAGTGCACAATTGAATAACATGGCTAGAAAGAGGCAGTTGCAAATGCCAGGAAGACAATAAGGAGATTTGATCAATTGTATTTAAATCAAATAGAAAAGGCTAGAGAAAAATATTTTGTTTCAAATCTTTCATTTAAATGCCTTCTTTCTTTCCTTATCATAATTTGTTCTTCTGCCTCTTATCATCTTTCCTCCCCACGCTTCATCTCTGCCTGATTTTTCTGCAGCTGGTCAATCATCCCCTTGCTTGCCAGTTGCCCATTTGGAAACAACATTTAATTACTAAATTGTAATGGCTCAATCACAACACCTCTCACATATCACAACAACGACAGTAAAGTGGTTCTTTCCAGACATCAAATGTTGAACACTGTCACGTCTGCGCTCTAAATTTAATTTGGTAGCATCATGAGGTTGCTATCACTGGGTGTCAGAAAATATTGTTTTTTGACTGGAGGTCCTGAGAGGATGAGCAGAACCCCTGGTCTGAGACCTTTCAAGATCGCCACATACTTTTTTGTTAGCTGAATGTAGTATAAAGAAGGACCAGGTTCCCAATGAGTGCACTTGGCATTGTCTACTTAGATGCTGAGCTGGATTGCTTGCTGCCTCCCTTCTGTGGTTTGAGGAGAGAGAGACTGTTCCATGGATTACACATCTGATATGTGTTTTGTTTGGCAGGACGAATGGGAGCTGGAGAAAAGAAAAATGCCTGCAATGTACAATATAGACGGCCCTTTGGCTGTGCAGTCCTCAGTATTGCTGATTTGCTGGCAGGAGATTCAAAGGATGACCTTGTCTTGAAAGTCTATATGTAAGTAATACTTTTTTCTTGATTTTTAGAAGCACCTTAGGGTCAGTTTGCATCAACAGCAGGGGTGTTAATTGTGGTCTGAGTAAATAGCTGTAGCTCCTTTCCGTTCTGAAAATATATGGTAGTAACTAATTTCTTTTTCTTTTCTTTGAGTTTTGTAACAGTGTGGAAATTTTGACTAGTTCTACAGATGTATTTATAAAGTGAGATAATATTAAAGATAGAGGGTACATACTTTTAGATATTTGTGTATGTTTCAGCATTTTTCCCATCCTTCTGGAGCTGTCTTTTTATGGTAACATAAAGTGCTTTTAGGACTTATTTAAATGCCATGTGCTTCCTAAGCAGTTAGTGGAAGTACTTTTTAACTACAGAATAAAGCAGGCAGAGTATCTTTTTGTGAAGTGAAGCGATCGTATAATGGGAATAACAAAAGTATAAAAGGCATTTAGTGCTGGAGAATGAAAAATCAAAAGTAGATTTAAAATGAGTGGTTGGCTAAAGAGTGGATTTTGTCTGATTGTAACTGGAAGAAAGTTCCATTTTCTAGTAGCAACACAGTGCCTGTACTTTCCTGCTGATCTTGTACATTACTGTAAGAACTGTTTTGGGGAGTGGTCTGTTCTAAGTACATATATCTAGGATACATATTGTTGTGCACATGAGAGAGTTCTGCCTCTCCCAGGGTTAGTATTCAAATCTTGAAGGCATGGAAGTCTTGCAGGCAGCTTTTCTATTCTCCTCTGTATCCATCTGTGTTGAATTAGAATGTCTGGAAGCAGTACTGCAGAAAAGCAATTTAGTGTAACAGTGGACATGTGGGCTGGCTCTTATTTAGACTTCCAGGATGTTAAAATGTTAAAGTCAGATAAATGTTTACTGGCGGTTAAAAAAATTGTTAGGTTTGTCTGCCTATTATATAGTTGTGTGGGTTTTTTGTTTGTTTGATTTTTTTTTTTTTTCAAATTTTGTCTGTCTGTTTTAAAATTAAAAAATAGCAGCAGAAGAAATATCACTCAAAGTCATGTTTGGTGCTAAGGCTAACTTCAATCTAAACTTTGAAAAGGGATCATTAGAACATCGTCAGGTTTTTCTTATAGAAAACCAGCTATTTTCTAAATGTATACTGAAATTTAATTTGCTTTCACTGACTACCTCCTGAAGATCACATCCTGTTTTAAATAACTGAAGTGTACAGCATGGAATTTTCTGTCTGCTGAGGCCATCTCGAAGTCCTGTTTCTCCTCCTGAGTGTCACAAGATAGATTTTTGTATGGTTTAGGGCAAAGGATCTATACAGAAATTAATTTGGTCACGGCTGAGTACCTCAGCATAATTGCTCCTGTTTTTCTCCCATCCTTACACAAAACAAGTATTTCATGGTGCCTTTCTCAAATGATAAGAGCACTCTTACTTTTTCCATTGGGACAGGCAGTTTCATGGGGCTTTGTTATTTATCCTATTGCCTTTTTTTTTTTTTCATGAACTAAAGAGGATTTATTTAGGGATATATTGTAAAGCTGGTCTGATAAACATTTGTTCCCATTTCAGAATTAAGAAAGTTATCATTTTTCTAGGTGCAACACTGAGAGTGACTGGTATCAGATCCATGAAAATATCATTAAAAAGCTGAATGCACGTTACAACTTGACAGGCTCTAATGCAGGTGAGTAATTGTCCACTTTTCTGTTTGCAAATGAAGTAGCTCTGTTTAGAAGGACTAATGTCTATGAACCCAATGTAAAATAGTCAAGTGAAAATGAACAATACTGCTGTTCATGTGTGCATGTAAGAAAGAAGTCACAGAATTTTCTTCACAGAACTATGTAATATGAACTTCTATTATGTGCTGAAGAGCTACAGTTTGCTGGAGTTCTGTTCACATGGGGCTGATCAAATTATTGATCCATAATACTTGACATTTCTGCTTCATATTTTTATCAGGAATATAAAATTTGCCATTGACGTTATTGCTATGGTTTAAGAACGGTACTTAGTACACCCACTAAAACGAAAATCATGAACCATGCCCTGCCACTCCCCTTCCCTCCCTCTGGTCATAAAGACAAAAAGGCAGAGTTTACAGATTGAGATGAGAACAATTTACTGGAAACAGCAGTGAGATATGAAAAATAAATAGTAACAGCAGCAATATTAATAACAAAAGTGTACAAAAGAGGGTGTCACTGAGGACCCTGGATGACAGTGAGCAATGGCAGATGAGTTTCCCCCTTCTGCCATGCTTTTTCTCCACCTAAAGCCGCACACTCCTTCCTGAAAGCGAGAGTTTTACTTCTGCCCTCTGTAATGACCTGAGGTGGTACAGACACACCCAACCTGCTCCAGGCTCCATCCCATTAGGGCTATCACGGAAAATTAACTCTGTCCTGGCTGAGGGCAGGGCAATTAAATATCAAACTTCAGAAAAAAATTAATTAGGAGCTACTAGTGTGATCTGCATTCCAGCCAAGCGACATGCTGTGTTGGTATTTAAGAGTTTACCAGTAGTCCTTCACAGTCAGCTGTAAGTTACTGGAACTGTCATGGAAATAAATTTGTGTGTGAGATTTAAGAATAGGAGGCAACTGACCTTTGCTATTATGAGATGGTGTTGTTTTTTTTTTTATGTCAGCTTGATAACTTTTTCTCAATTCTGTCATCCAAAGATGGGGTCAAACATGAAATGAAACCTGAAATGGAGGCTTATGAGTCTGTTGTCCTCATATTTGAATGTTCCTATGAAATGTCATTTAAAATATGAGTATAGAAAAATCTCATTCTCCATGGTGCAATATGCTAAAGTTGTAATCCCTTTCTTGTAGACTTCATGCTTCTTTAACTTGATTTCATGCCTAATGTTTTTCTTGCAAACATATGTTTAACAGTCTACAGTGGATAACCAAGAAGCACATAAAAACTCATGTTATTTATTAAGACTGAAGTTATATATTGAATATATATATTGTGAATCTTATCAGGCAATAAATATAAAAATCGTGTAGTGAAAATAGAAGGATACATTACTGAATAAGTATAATATTGGGCTTCCTAAATATGTTAATCATATTCTTGAACAAACTTACTCTTAGATCACTCTGACTGTCCTGCAGTACAGGCTTACACTGTGATACATTGCTTATCCTGTTTTTCTCTATGATCATGTTAAACATGAAAGACCTGTGGGACATGATTTTTTTTCCCAGGTTTCGGGGGGCTGGAAACTAAAGCTAGCAAATGGAAGATCAGTTATATTTTGAAAAGGGCTGTTAGGGTGAGGGAAGAGCAGCACAGAACTCAGTAGTGCACATGAAGATTGGAAAGAGGAAGTGAGCAGTAATGCCACTTCGATGCTGAGCTACCAAAAGATAAACTGTGAAAGGTTATTTATATTGCACACATGAAATTCATTTTTCTGCAATTCCTTAGCAGCCTGAGAAAGCACTTGCAAGGCTTTAGCAATATGTTCAGATACTTGTGCTGACACCTCATGGAAAATATTGTTGTTACACTACTCTTTATTTTTCATTTGCTGTTTTTTTATGTAGTAGTACTGAGTGACTAGTTCTGAAGCCTCATTAGCTTTGTTTGCCACCTTGTCAAGAAAGTAGAAAACCTTGCATTACAGGAGATATATCTTTTCTCTCCCTTAGGAGCTCTTGTAGGTATGAGCCAAATGTAGGGAATCTTGACTTTTTGGCTTATATCACACTTGTCCTTGAAAAAACTTAAGAAAAGAACCACAGTAAACAAACAACAGCAAAGATGCTTCAAACTACTGTTTATCCTCTAAGCTTGTTCCTTCTTCCCATTCTGACCTCCACAGTTTCTTTTCAACTCAGAAGATTTTACACAGTCTTTAGTTTCCACAAATTGTTGTGTTCCACTACTAAACTAGTTTATCAGGTAGTTCATAATATTCCTGAGGAAAAAAAAAATTCTTTGTTTTCTATGGCAAACTAAAAACGTCCTTTGAGTGTCTTGCATGTAAAACAAATAGTGATAGACTGTAGCATTTGTATTTAGCACTCAAAACCCCAATTCCCAAAAAGTACTTTTTCTGCTTGAACTTGCGACTGTTCTTAAGTACAGAATCCTCATGCATCTTACTTGCAGCTTATGTCTACAAAGGATCAAATAAAGGCAAATGACTGGCACTTCCAAATAAAGCCCAGAAAGGAGCAGGGGACAGATATTCATTCCCTTTCCTCTTCTCAGTGGAGCAAAAATGAAAGGGGACTCAGTCTTGTGGATAATTTAGTATCCTTGGCTGAAGTGGGAATTGGAATGTGTTCTCCACATAAGTTTCCAGTCTAACAGAGATTGGAGTTGCAGGTAGTGGATGCAGTTACCATTCCCCACTAGTCTTTGCTGCTGGTGTGAGGTATCAACTGAGTGGAAAACACCTGGTTGCCTGGTGGAGGAGATCAAAGGCCAAATTGTACAGTGTTTGCCACGTTAAGTAGAACTGTTATTTCTTACTCTGAGTTTGGTAGTATTTGTAGAATAAATACTGCTAGATCTAGATGATTTTGGAAACATGTTTGTTAAACAAAACAGGTGTCAATAATATATGGAGTAGAGCTGGCTATAAAATCTGCTTTTCCTATAGAATTTTTTCCTTAGAAGCCAGTCACTTTGTTTTAAAAAGTAAGAAACAGTGGAAAACTGAATATTCCTGCATAGACATCACACCTAATTACATCAGTCTTACCAGGAAAATAGCACATTTCTATTTTTGTATCTGTAGGACCAGAGATTCTCATTTGGTAAAGGATTTTCAGTCTGTCTTGCATGTCCCAGATGAGCGTGCTAATTGCTTGGCTTCTCAGACTTCCCTACAGGAACTATTCAACTTTGTACATGATCTGAAAATATTCATTATACTGTGGGGAAAATGGAAGTGGCTCTAAAGCCTGTCGAGTAGTGCATGATTTTTTTTAAAGAAGTGTAATCTGTATTCATGTCCTCTTAGCAAATCCTGCAGAGGAGACATTTAAACCTGGGCCTCATGTTACATGTGAATATTCTTCCCAATGAGTTTACCTTATAGAAATCATGTTTAAAAATTGATGTAAAATGCACTACAAATTTCATTTATTTCACATTCCTTTGAGAAGACTGTATACCTTAAAGGGGATCAAGACATTGTTTTTCTCTGCTTTTTACTTTAGACTCCTAATAGTTTCATGTGTAAGATTCTCTGGGATTTAGACTTCCTTATAACAAGTCTTGAAAATCTGCATGTGCCTGATGCAGTAATTTTTGAGAGCTGAGACAAGGATATACATGCTTTTCAGTTGTTACTGCAAAGGAGGTAAAAATCCTTTAAAATCTCATAGAGATTAAATTACTCATGTAATAAATTATAAACACATCTATCTGCTAATTAGCTCTGAACTCTTGTATGGATTCCACAAAAATAGCTAATGTAGCAGGAAAGTATTTTCCTGTGCCATTATCTTGGAATGTTATGGACAAGAGTAACTGGACAAGAGTAATGTAACCACTCCTCAGTGTGGTCTGGCCTGTGGTAGCAATGCCAAACTTACTGGAAACACTGTTAATTATATATTAACTTTGGTGGAAGTGGCTGAAGCTTTAGAGGAAACACATTCCAAATGGTGGGATTTCTCTTGCCATTCTTGGATTGAGCATGATTTCTTAATTTTTATCTATTTTCTTTTGCAATTGTTGTGTAAGGGGTCGAAATGCATCTCTAGAAAAATCTACATAAATCATGTCCTCATGTATTCAGTTTAGGTCATAGAGTATAGTTAGCAATTACTATATTGTATCTATAAGTTGGGAGGAACATGAATTTTTAAATATAGTGAAGGCAAGACATGAATTGCAAGGCTGTTTTTAAGACAAATCCAGATTATGGTCTGATTTGTAAAAGACTTTAAGTCTGTCAGCCACAAACTGTTAATTTCTTTTTTAAAAAGAGAAAGATGTATAAGTTGTTTTTTCAAATTATTAGTTTACTGTCTGCAAAAATCTGCAGGCAGAGAGTTATCCCAGGTGGTGCTGCCTAACAGAAGGAGACTGTTCAATAAATGGGCATGGAGGAGTTGAAGCCTTTGTGTTGACAGATGTTTGCTAAGAATACCATCATGAGGAAAGACAATCTGCCATCTTAATGCAGAGAGTTATTCATCAGATCATACAGTAAGTTAGGCTGGAAGGGTCCTCTGCCTCTTTTGATCCAACACTAGCTGAAAGAGGAACCAACTTTAAAGTGAGATCTAACTTCTTTGTAGTTCTGTGAATTTGCTTACTCAAAGGCAAATTTCATTACACCACTATCATTTTAATTTAGCCAATCCAAAGTAAGTTTCATAAAACATCCTTGGGTTTAGGGAACTAATTTTACCTCATATGTGGGGTTTTTCCCCCCTGGTGTAAGTCAGTTGTCACTCAGTTCCAGTCTAGCTCAGTCTAAGGCTCAGTCAGAGAGGACACGAGGTAGACCAGCCCAGTGCATGGACTCATCTGACATGATGCACATTTGGTAACCAGTATGGCAGTGGAGGCAGTTGGATAGAAGCAATGCTATGTGCTTTGGGGCAGGAGACGCCTCCTTATGCCTATTTACCTGCATTCAGCAGCTGCTTGCCACTCTAATAATATTTGTCCCCAGTTACTCTCAAACACTGACAAATTTAAGGAGACATATACTTTGACTGTTTGTTCTCCTATTTCAAAGTAAACTTTACAAATTCCTTGATTTGGAGGAGGAAGCCTGTTAGAATTGTTATTTACCTTGCAGTGGAGAAACTGCAGAGGCCCCTTAACCAAGGAGCATCATTTTTTCACACTTGGTAAGATGAAAAACTACAAGAAATCAAATACAGAAGGGAATTGGTAGTTCAATATAAGTTTGCAGAGTGCAATATTTCTGGGAACAGAGCAATGGTAACTTAAAGTATTTTCTAGATACTAGAAGTAGTGTGACTGTGTTTGCGTGACACTACCCCATCAGTTCACAGCATTTCCACACTCAGAGTTCCTGTAAGGAGAGCTTTTTCCTGTGAATTGGTGGGAGAAATGTTGGATGGGGAATGAAAATGTGCATTCCCTGCTGGGAGCAGCTCTGGGTTTTAGCCACAAAAGAGTAAGCATAAGCTCACAGTGGACAATTGACTGGAACAATGACTGGGAAAACACGAGAAGGAATGATAACAGGAGTAGTAACATGTACTTGACAGAAAGGATAAAACACAATGAAGTACCGAACTTTTAAGTACCTCCTGAGCATATAATTAATCACAGAAAAGTTTTTTGATGTTTATATTTTATAAGCAGGGATCTCAGATGTCAGCAATGCTTTGAAATGTATTTTTACCTGTGCATCACTAATATTTAAACAGCAAGTGCATTTGTTTAATTACTCTAGTTCTAGGGCAATTTATAAATCTGTCAGTTTTAATCTTTGTTACGTTTTGTGACAAGACGATTATCTGTATTCCAGTTTAATGTGTTTAAGAACTAGTTGTCACTGAAGGTTGCTATTTGAAATGCATTTAAAATAAGAATAGTGTTCATATGTGCTTCACTAAGCACACAAGGAATTAAGGCATTCCTTTTTGTTCTCAACAAATGCTGAAGCCGGAAGATTAAACATATAGAGAATTTTGCATGTAAATTGTTTTCCAAGATCATTTGGCAACTTCAAAATATAAGAAAGCCAGTTTTTGAACAGGTCTTTAGACAAGGATTTCTGGAACTTTACTTTTTCAGGTACTTTTTACAAGATGAATGATGTTCAGCAATCTTATCTAAAACAGTTTTCCTAAACTCATGAGTAGCCTAATCTAGCAAGTAATATTAATCATGGTAGTTTTGGGAAAACATATTAATCCTCAAAGGTGGCAGACTTATAGACCAATCAGATGTAATTTTCTACATTTTTACAGCAGCTGAAGCTTTTGTTGTTGCTTGTGAACTTTCTGACTTTACCATAAGGACTGCAAAACTCAAATTCCAGGTTGGTTTTTGGTGTAGTTATCTGCAAGTTTTCTTCATAAAGTATGACTTTTAGACTGTGATGGAGATAAGGGGCTTTAATAAAGTTAAATTTGTACCAGTTAAATGTTGTCCATTTCTTTATTTGAAATAAGACACATAATTGGAATGGAAGTGGCTACATTTCGAATACTATTCTGTTTGTATGGACGCTGCACTTCATGAAGGAGAAAATAGCAAGTTCTTCCCTGGAACCTTTTGTCCATTATCTGCAAAAGACTCAAAATACAACATTTATAATTGTAAAAATGTGTATTTTGTGCACTCCGTAATATTTTAACTAACAACAGTTTGTAATAATGTAATTTTAAAAATCTTTGCACAAAATGATTCATGTTTGCAATCTAAGAATTGTGGAAATGTAGTGTTAACATGTCATGTGTATTGTTAATAGTCAAGAGCAGTAATGGACTTAAGGTAAAAATGGAAGCAATTATTTCTGAAGTCTTTATGGTCTGTATATGGAGGTTAGACTACATGCTTATAACAATAATTTAGCCTTTTGGTCATTTGTCCTATGGTTATTCTGACAAGAAATACTTGAGACTCTACCATCTACTCTGGAAAGTAATTCCAAACCAGTTTTCCTGTGACATATAAATGTCATTTTCATTTATGCTCCATTTGAAGAATAAAAAAACCCTTACTTTCCACACCTGAGGGCATTTCTGACAAAAGAAGCTCCAAGAAAGTTGACAAAATGTTTCAATGGCATTCACGCGTTCTTTTTTCACTGAGATAAAACACAGAATTTAAAACTGAGGAAAAGAGGAGTTTGGAGTTTCCTTTGAAAATCCAAGGTAATCAGAACAAAGTCTTCAAAAAGGGTGTCAAGAATTGAATCAACCTTTCCTTTTCTAATCTCCTTATTCCCAGACTGTAATTTGTGAGATTTACCACGTAGATTTTGCCATGGCTGAGATTTATAGAATTCTTTGTCCCAGATCACATTAAATCAATAAATTTGTTTGCCAATAGCATTGTGGAAACCTACTGCTTTTACCTTTTACCTTTGCCTTTTTACCTTTGCACTTCAAACACTACTAGAAGCGGGAACACCTGTATGCCCTCAGAATACTTTTAACACCCTTAGGGAGCTTTATTTGGAGAGATGCCTTATTTTATTACCTTTCTTAAAATATAAACAGTGATGAATAACATTCCGTTTGAGGGTTGTTGTTTTGGGGTTTTTTATTATTTTATCAGTTTCCTGAGCAGCTGCTAGGCATTTTCTTCTTAACATGATCTAGGATTCTCTGCTGCCAGTAGATAGAAGCTGAATGTAAATGCTTTCCCCTCCCCCCAGAAGCTCAAATGCAAATAAAGGGTCTATAATCATAATGAACAGTTGCCTTTTGTTATAACTAGGAGCAGAAGTCAGTAATGCAGTACAAAAGCTGTTTGAAGGTAAAATGACAAATCTAACAAAAACCTGGGATGTTTATTCAGCAGCTTGTCAATTTTCTGCATTCTTTTTCTTCTGAATGATAAAAATAATCTGTGTTGAACTTTAGTACAAGTTCATAGAAATTCATTAGCTTGCAAAAAGAAAAAAACAAACAACAAAACCAACCAACCAAAACAGATCTTTTTGCAGTTCCACACAGAGTATTGTAGTGGTGTTTTCAGAACTGGAGTAAATACAGAATAATAGCTAACACAAAAGGTTTTAATTACCGCTAGGGAGGTAATTGAAATTTTTTCTGAGGGCACAAAGAATACTGTGTACCTAATTAAAGAAAATGTGCCAGTTCTTCAGAGACTGAGTAATCATTTTCATTGTTATGTTTTAGCTCCTACTAGAAATAGATGATGTATAGTTATGAAGTTTTGGATAAAAAAAACTTCACCTGTGATAGGTGTCATAGGTAGTGTAATGACCCTATCAGGCAGAGTCAGATGCAGTATATGGTGGCATGTTGCAGTTATCTGTTTGGCTTTGTCCATCACCAAATACTCTGATTTTTTTCTAAAGCTGATCATTATTTTGAATGTATGAAAAGAGATGAGAAAGAACTGATGTTGACATACATTGTTAGAGTGGAATAAATTAAAACTATAGAGTATTAGCTTTGTTACATGACAGAAAAAGTAGTCATGTTTCTATAGGAGAATTGCTAATGGATTATTTTCTTTATCCATATACAGAAAGAGTATCTCTGCATTCTTTTGCCTGTATTCATTTTCTGTGAGTGTCTTCTCCATCTCTTCCAGACTGGCTGCTGACCAAATTCTTTGGAAGCCTTCTCTACCTTGACCCTGTGTCATTACTGTCTGGTGATTAATCTTCTTTCTAGAAGCAGCAGTATTTCCCTTCCACCCTTTTCGTCTTCACAGCGATAGCTTTTATCAGTTGTTAATTGAATTCAGTAACCTTCTGGCTGCTATGGTGTCCTAAATTCTAGTGAGGAATCATGAAATCATAGAATAGTTGGGGTTGGAAGGGACCTTAAAGGTCATCTGGTTCCAGCCCCCACTGCTATTGGCAGGGATGTGACCCACTAGATCAGATTGCCCAGGGCCCCATCCACCTTTGCCCTGGAACACTTCCAGGAATGGGACATCCACAGTTTCTCTAGGCAGCTTGTTTCAGTGCCTCACCACCCTTGTAGTAAAGAATTTTTCCTAACATTTAATCTAAATCTCCCCTCTTTTAGTTTAACAGTGATGCCTTTCAACTTGTCAGTTCTTCATTCCACTTTGTTTTGCAGTGTGTCTGAGGGAGTCCCTCTTCAGCTGACTCTGCAACCTTGTGAAAATCTGAATTGTTCTGTGATATGTCAGTATGTTTTAAATTGTTAGTTAGCTCTCATTGACAGTCTGGTAGCTCAATTTATAATAAAGATACAAACTGTAGTTCCTAGTAAAATGTGAATTATTTATCTTTTTAAAGTATCTCTCCCCCATGACTTTTATTGCAAATGCATGGTTCCTCTTTCATGATGTGTGTCTGCTTTCTTTGTCAAGTGTATTGCATTTTTTAGACCCATAAATATGGGATTGCTGTGGCTTGCAACTGGCTACAGGCTTTGTGTTTAGCTGAAAACAAGGTCTATAGTATGTATCTGGCTTTGCCTGGCTGGTCTTGTCTTAGCCTGCTTGGATATTTGCTCTGATTTGTCAAAGCCTATATCTAATGAGAAGTTAATAAATTTTATTCGCTTTTGCTCTGGGTTAGCTTTATGTGGGTCAGCTTTATGCAGTTGTCTGGTGTAACCCACCTTGGTAGATACATTTTGTATTTAAAAAGTAGTTATAATATATAGTTACTCTGTGTAGAGTTAATTGTCTCTAACCTTAGACTAAAATAGAACATAGAAGAGTAAAGGCATGTGGCCATAACTGACACCTTGAAAGTAGTGGCATGGGATAACACTAGAGGCCCCAGACCTATGAACAACTCACCAGTGGCCAGTTATTGGTCATCAAATACGGTGACCTTGAGAGAAGAATGAAGTCAGTTTTAGGGGGAAAAAAAAAAAGAGAAGAGATATGTGGCATATAAAAACCCCATCATATATGATCAGTTAAGATGCAGTGTGGAGTAGTACATTAGTGAGGAAATAACAAGGTGTAAATCACACTAACAAACACAAAAAATGAGTCTGAGTGGAACCTAGAAAGGCAGAAGGAAGAAACAGAACAGCTTACTTCTCATGGCAAAGGACTTGGAATGCTAATAAAACAGTCACCATACCCCATGTACTCAGGTTGAAGCCATTGAGCTGAAGAGCCAGAGGGTCAGTGGAAGGGTGAGCAAGAGGTAGATACTAGAAAGATTGTGTATATGTATGTCAATTTAACAGTATTTGGTTTGGAGTGTGTTAGTACCATTGTACAGGGACTAATGGTAACTCTTGGATTAGACTGTTGCATCTTTAATTATAACTATAAATAAATTTCTGACTTTTCATATACATTATGTGCCTTTTGCCAGTCTCAGCATCCTGAATGTAACAAATCATTGGGAATTCAAGCAACCTGTTGTGTAACTTGGCTATCACACCTCAGTAGCAGTATGCCTCTTAGGATTTTAGGTCCTTAATGCAGAGAAGCCTGGTTTCCTTGCAAAATTAGTGAAGCTTTGAGAGAACAAATGCTTAACTGGGAATTGTTGTCTTTTCATTGATTATGTAAAGTTTGTATACTCCTAACTTTATCCAGATTTATCAGCTCCACTTCCCTTGTTAATTTACCTTTCATTTGGCAACTGGATCCTCAGTGGCAAACTGTTAACTTGAAACCTTGATTTTTGTGCTTTCTTCAGACTTCCTTCCCTATGCATCTTTGCCCTGCTTCCATTCTGGTTTATTTTCAATATCTCCTGTTCATTGCTCTCATTACACTATATAAAATTGAAAAGTGATTTTGCTATCTGTAATCCAGTGTTCCTCATTATTCCGAAGAGCTGGGGAATGCATGCCATTTATATTCAAAGAGGTATCTAAACTATAGGTAAAATTACTAATCAGTGTTTCAAGTGTATTCATGGAGAGATTTTCTTGATGCTTTAGGATATAGAGAGATGACTATTTTCTAACAATGAATGTCATGAAATACAGAGCTCTACTATCTTTCTGGCCTTGCATGAGTGATTCAAATCTTGACTGACAGCTTTTTTTCTCAATCTAAAACAGTTTTGCCATTGATGAGGTTTTTTGACATCTCATTTTTGAGCTAAATGAAACTCATCAAGGAAATCTGTGAAATTTGTACTTAAGGAAAATTAGATTTGGTGTCTTCAACATTTGTTTAGAAAACACAATAACTTTACTCAACACCAGGCGGTGTACAATATCTGATTAATGCTGTTGTTGATGTGATCTGCAGCAGGAGGTTTTTTAGGTTTCCAAGGAAACAGTGCAGTAGGGGCATATGGGGGTATGATTATACGTATGTATGTATAGCAGTTTCTTAAAATATGCAACAAGCAATACTGGAGGTGGGCTAAATATTCATATTTATACCTGAGATATACCCAGCCTAGCTCTTCTCATACAGCAATGAAAAAGCTTTCACCTCCTCTAACAGAGCCTGAATTTTGCCTATATGACTTTGTACCAAGATTCTGTACCACCAGCTAGCCACAGAATGGTTTATTTTCTCATCTACACCAGTAATAATTGTCATACTTCCTAAAAGTTGTTCACTGGATAACCGCAGAACAAATTCTCCTACAAACATAATTAATGGCCATGGCATTAAATACTGTCCTTAAAATAGAATAGACTTCCCTGAAGGTTTTTCCTTGTAAAATTTGTTTATATACCCAGCTGGATATGTGTAGGTCAGCTGTTTTTCATGAGAAGGGGAGTTTGCTCAGTGTCATGTTCTCCGGAGCTGCCAAAATAATAAAGTGTAAGTGTAGGTAAGAGTTAAAATATAAAGGTTGTCATGGTAATTAGATATCTGATCTGTAGTAGCCTGGACTGGCAGTACTTAGTACATATTTTTCAAGCTCTGATTTTAGGAACCATCAAATTTCAAGTAAATGTATTCAGTTAAATAGTAACATGGGTGTATGGGAAATTTCTTGCAAATCCAGAAGGACTGATGACCTTGTTGTTCAGTCTGTGAGTACATGTTATTTGCCTTAGCTTACTCTCTAGTTAGTTATGACTCTTCTGAGTTGTCTGTTTATCTCCAGTATATGAAGAATTTGCTTTTATCTTCTCCTTGATCTTTGTGTAGATATGTGAGATGCTGTAACATTGTTGAAGGTCAGGGAAGATTAATCTTTGCAAGCTTCTGACACTTGCCTCAGAGATTACATTTGAAATAACCAGAAGACAGGCCTGTTGTTTTTGTTAATCTCATCTGCAATGAAGTGTGCTCTTTGTAATTTATTTGTATATTGCAGATGTAGTAGATGAAGTTATACTTCCTTGGTTCTAGAGGGAGAAGTATTGGAAAATTATTATATGACCACCCTTGCAATTTTGCATGTCTTCTAGCAAACATAAAAAAGAGTATGATTGGTAAAATATGATGAATAATAAAAAATGATTGTAACTTTGGTAATCATGTGTGCTGGTTTAGAGTTAAACCGGCAGGAGAAATCAATCCAATTCAGAATGGGATTGCAAATCAGAATAACGATTTAATAAAAGATCACAAAAAATACACTGATACAGAAGGAAAAATTCATTTGTGCCACAAAACCAGATGTACAGCCCAGCACAGCGGGGCACGAGCAGAATGGAGCTCACCAACCCCTGTACTGAACACCACGTGGCCCCCCTGAGTTCAAAGTAAGAAGAAATGAAGAAACCTGCTGGTGAAAATGATGGTTGCAGTCTGGTGGCAGTCTCAACCTGGTTGAGGCTCTGCTCCTCCTCTGGATCTGAAGAGAGATCCTAATCCCAAAACCCCAAGCTTATATCTGCTTGGGCTCAGATGGGAACGCCCAGTCCTTCCCCCAGGGTGGAGAGTTTCCCAATGGGTGATTTACTCTGTGAGGTGAATAATGGCATATTTTTGGCATCCCTAATGGCCCGTTAGCAGACATGACCCCGAGGTGTCATGTGGGTGTGAAGGCAGGAAAACTTCCTTATCCCACAGAAGTTCCTAAACACCTAGCTTGTAGCCTGAGTGGTTGGGTGTGCCCTGGGCAGCTGCTGCAAATAAGCCATTGTGAGCAGTTCATGAGAAAAATGAATATGCACCCACACAGTGACAAACTGATCCTGCCTACTATAACCATAACATCATGAAAGTATTGTTCCTAAGAAAAAACACTGATTATCCTGTATTGGTTTATTAGACTTTGTTTCTTCAGATTTTGGATGAATAAATTGTATAGCTCTGTATCAGGTTAAACTATGCACTGTGATGAGATTCCCATGTTCCTCTCATAGCTTAGGACCACTGTATGTGCACTTTCTCTTGCATGTCAATGAAGGGGGATTGTGTTGAAGGAAGTGAAAAATTGAAATGGTATCAAGTATTAAAGATTGAAATTTCTCTAAATTTACCTTCTTACAGTTATCGTTTTAGTTAAGACCTCAGTCCATCCCTATTGAGATAATTTTGATACATGTTGTCTTAGCTCAGTTTCACATCAGTAATAATTTGCAAATGCTTTTTCATGGGCAGTTGTTTTCAAGTATTTATTTTTGTATGTTGGTGCCCTTCCCAAATACATTTAAAAATTGAAATGGGTTGCCTTGGTAAAACTGAAGTTCCTCTGATTTTTCTGTGTTCACAGCAATGCACATATACTTGCAAATATATATAATTTTGAAGAAGTAGTGATGGCCATAATCTGTTAGAATATCTTATTTTTCATTACTTTCCTCTTTATTTTCAGGTCTGGCAGTTTCTCTTCAGTTACTTCACGGAGACATAGAACAAATTAGGAGAGAGTATACATCCAGATTTACCCATGGAGTATCTATAACAAGGAAACTAGGTTTTTCCAATATTATAATGCCTGGTAAGTTATATAGAAAAGTATCTCAATAAGCAGTAAAAGAAAGGACTAATGAACCAATTACTTGATTTTCATCTGTTTTCCAAATAAATACTGTATTTGAAATTTCTTGAACAGTTCCAGAGACTTTTAGTTGCTATTTTTTCATAGAGTTAGAAGAGAACTCTGCCCCAGTGGCCCCATTACATTATACATTGTGTACTTACTATGCCAATGTTAAAAGGGCATATGCCCATAGTAGCCTTTTTGGAAAGATGCAACCTCACTATAGAGAAGTGAAGATGATTGAAAGCAGCACTGCTGAGCTTTATGCAGGAAAAAAGATAACCAGCAGAACATTATGTTCTTAGATGCTGGTAGCTTTCTAAATAAAGATTCAAGAGAATTTCACTGGTACTGTGCAGCTTCTGTTTTCTTGAGGTTTGTGCCTGTAGTTACTGGAAATGTGTAATAATACAGATGTTGAAGCTTCCTTTTGCTTATTTGTATGACAAAATATGCAAATACTAAAACAGATGCTAAGGAAGGTAGAAAAATTGTGTCAATATGAATGCGAAGAAGATTGTAGAACTACTTATAGCTCCATTCCTGAAATGAAATTTTTAAGAAGTATAATGGTTTTCTGGAAATTAAAAGGCAAATGTCTCTTTAAAGGAAAAGCATGCTTTCAGGCAGACCAGTTTGTCATGGTTATGGTGTTTTGTTGTTGCTGAGAAATGTTGCAGGGAGGAGCTCGCATCCTAGTTTCAGCTGAGTCCACATACACAGTCTTGACTTTCTCAAATATAAATCATCCTCATGACTTGCAGATTTTTAATGAAGTCTATCTTTTTCATATAAAGATCTGTCTTTGCATTCCTTTGGACCTAAATCAGAAGTAAACTATGGTTCTGAGGCAAGAATAAATAAACTTCATTACTTCACTAATCAAGGAGGTCTTAAATAGGCATTTCAAACTCAGTAATGAGACTCAACTTAACTATGGGCATGTATTTCTCTTGAACTTCTGCCTGAAACTTGACAACTGAGAATTCACTCTTGTGTTCCTACTGCCAATTAAACATCTGTCCTTCTGCGTCCTTGATCAGCACTACTGAACACGTAAAATATGCACATAACACAGGTTAATAAAGCAGTTTTAGCATTACTATGGAAATATTCTGCTGGTGTGGCTGCAGTATTTAGAACAATATGATGCATGATCTGGGTGCCATTTAATTTGAAGTTAGTTTATATATGTATGCTTAATAAAAGCATTCAATTGAAATTTTATGGCTTATTAGCTAGGGTTTATTTGTTGCATTACTGTTGGATTTGTAATATGAATCATATGGGTGTTGTAGATAATATGGCTGATAACAGTGGAAACATTTTTACTGAGCCCGCTATAACTCCCATTAAGAATCCTTTCTCCATTTATCTATGATTTAGTGACCTTCTGCTCTGTGTTATCAAATTTTCTAAGTTCTATGAATAGCTCTCATATCCCTCAGTTTCCACTTGAGAAATAATGTGAGGTCTCAAACTGTGAAAAATGTGTTACAGCACAGTACTGTGTAATCAGCTTCTGGAGGAGTTTCTTGACTCAGTTTGAAAGAGCTATGCAGGCTCAGTCCCTTTTTTTAGTCAAAAAAAATGATATATGGGTTTTAGTATGCTGCTTTCTTGGTCCTATTATATGCATACCTCTGTTTAAATTATGTACAACTTCTATTCTGTATTTACTGGCATAGAAGGGTTTTCTCCTAAAGAGAAATAATCATCTCATTCTTGCAATGATGAGTTTCAAGGGCTAACCAGAGCAGAATGCCTCAGGCACTGAAATGCCTGCAGGAACCTAGCCTTTGAAAAGCTTTTTTATTTTAAAGCTTTCTTTTAATTTTGTTTCTTTTCTAGTGTCTTTTTTTTCAGAGATAAATTAGATAACTTCATCTTTTGCCACTAGAAATGGTCATTAATTAGAGCTTATTTTGTACTTTTGTTGAAAGTAAGTGTGTTGCTGTGGTTAATTAGCACTTAGGTTAGTGTTCTGAACCAGACTCTCTTGAATTATTCAACACAAAATACTTCATGCAGCTAAACTGCAGTATCTCTTTTATAAATGCCGTATTTTAAATCTCTCTTCTATTCTGGTATATTTAAACTCTCTCTGACCTTCATTTTTTGTCGTATCAATCCTTTTCTCTGTGGAGGTTATGCTGTTAAAAGTAACTAGGATCAGCATATGTGCCAAACCAGAATTTTGTTGACAATAATAATGCATGTTTTTATAGAGTAATACTTTTTGTGTCACTGCAGCCTGACAGGGAGAAGCCACAGAATGCACTATCCAGGACCCCTGGAATTTTTTAATGAAGAACTCCAAATATTTTAGGAAATGAAGTAGATGTCTGGAAAAAAAGTAGATGGCTATGGTTCAAAAAGGTTGTGAAATAGGTAACTTGCTTTATTCTAGGCAATAAAAAAAGGACCAGAAATGAAAGTATCTTCTTCTGAGTCTAATCAATATGCATTTTCTGGGTTTTACCAGGATTTCAGGGCAGAATCTATGCAACTACTAGTAAATTCCATTTTAACATTTTGGTGTGGTAGTCTGCAGATACACAAGCCGGTATTCTCAGAAAGCATTGTCCAACATTTAAGGACAACTGTGTTTGCACACTGAGTTTGTGTTCACCATTTCCTAAAAGATCAGACAACCACATCATTGCTTAGTGTATAAAATTTATCATTTGATATTTACAGACATAGTGTATTTTTGAAGTGCACTTAAATTAACATATGTAATAGGTAATAAAAGGTAAAAGC
>VXAU01004990.1:194508-205405 GCA_013399695.1 Formicarius rufipectus | reverse complement strand
TTTCTGCTATACCTTTAACAGCTCTTTTAGTATATTATCTAGTACATTCTTCATGGAATCTGTTTCCAAATTTGACTTAGAGTGTCTGTATCAGTGCATAACTTCAGTGCTGCATATGTTCCTGTGTTCTAGCACACATGCATGTATATATTCTTTTGCATGTTTATGGAAGGCACCTCAGTTCTATAAGTAAGCCTGATCACTAGTTATGTTGTCTGGGGCTTTTAGAATTGGAGTAAACCCTATCACAGCTGTTTGTCTGAATGGGGACTTAACTGGTGGAGCCATAGCTCCCTGCTATGTTTGCCAGTTGTAAACAGACAGTGTGCAATTGTGTGGCAAGCAAAGATGTAGTTGCACATCTTCCTTTGTTGTGCTTACCAGATCAGAACTGCATCTGCTTTACTTTATTTAAGCTATATTATTCTTAATAATGCTAAGTCTATTACTGGTAGTTTACTGATAGTTGTCGTCTTAACTACTTGGTGCACTCAAAGCCAAAATCCATTCAGTGTGAGACAGTAGCACATAAAGTGCTGTCATGTCTTCCTGTAGAATACATTTTTTTCTAAGTAATTCAGTTAGGGCCAAGCCTTATTTCCTGGAATTTTATCTACAAACTTTCTCTATGCAGTTTTGTCTATAGTAATAAGATAGTTATTCTTTAAAACAGCCATAGATTTGATTTTGAAAGTCTCTGTGTCTTACAGAGAACAGCAACTTGACTCAAAATTTCGTTGTCTATAAGATGTACTGCAGTGTATAAGCAACTGACCTATTGGCTGACATCTCAAAAGACTTGCATAGGTGGATGTCAGTTAGTTATAGCCACCTTTTTTTCAGCTTATGATCTGATGTCATCACCATGTCCTTTGAGTTCAAGATAAAAATTTATATTTCTTTCTGTAATCCAAATGATTAAATTCTAATGATATTAGAAGTTAAAGAATTAGTAAGTCACTACAATGGTTTTGTTGTTTACCTTGCACCTGAGCTTAGAGTGTCTCTAATACTGGAATCTATAGCTGAGCTGTAGTCACTGCTGAAGAAGTGTTGGCTTGTAATCCTTTGCCCAGAATTTTATGGTCCTTCTCTAATTCCTGAATTTTCACAAGTAGCATTGCTAAGGTCTCTATATGAAGCTGCAGTATTAATTTCTGTAGTGGAATTTTCATTCCTTCAAGCTTATTTGTGCAAGATTAAAAGTCGTCTCTTGTTTCTCAACACACTACCTTTTTATTTATTTATTTATTTTACAATTTCTACTCATTCAGCAGATAGAATGAGGTGCCCAGGGTGCTTTTAAGTTTCCTACATTAACCTTTCGTGTGGTTAATTTAGGAAAAGTAACTGAAGTTTTTTACCATCACTTTGGCATTGTCACCTTTTAATGTTGTTAGATATCCTTAAGCTGTCCAGTTAGATCTCATCAGAATCCTGTCTTTCAAAACTACTGAATGTACAAATTACTCCTTCATCTGGATTATTATAAGGTCTTTTATTCTTTTCATGTGCAAGTACACAACCTTTCCTACTATTTTCAGAAGCTTTTAAAGTGAAGCTAGAACTAGAATCTTTGTCCTTTATATAAATTATCTCACGGAATGCTACATTTGTGAAAACATGCATTTTCAGTTTTGTGATTTTGACAAAAGGCATATTCATTCTTTCAAACCATAGAATAAGAGTCTGGAGAGCAAAAATGTGAAGAAAGCTTTGAAATATGTTCTCTTCATCATGGTACGTGTCTGTATCTACCAGTGAACTTGAACTTAGTTTTCAGTGAGTTGTTGATTCTAGGAGAAGAAACGTATGTCTGACACACTTAGACATTTTTTTTCTCCCTGAGCAATGGAATGAATTTTTCCAAACTTTATCCTGTATGGAGTACAAACAGTTTAAATTTAACACCTGCCACTGTTTGCTCTTCTGATTTCTAAGAATCCAGAAATACGTATTTTTAATTACTGAAAGTAATATTGCCTGGATATATTAGTTACACAAAATATGTTTAATATTGTGGAATAAAGACACCCTGAATTTTGACCTTTCACAAAACTGTGGTGCACTATGGGAAATACCCTCTGCTTTTCAAATCCTATTTTAATACTTCTTAAGGGATTTGATCCTATCTGTCAAAGGAATTATTATTTCTACAGGTCACTGGAGAAAACAAATATACTAACACGCGACTACATATTTGGTTAGAGAAGTGCAAGGAGCTCGTTATTGTTTTCCTTCTCCTTTCCATCTCCTCTGTCTTATTTTCTTGGTTCATTAGGAACTGAAGGAAAAAAAATAGAAGAAAATTATGCAAAGGGAAGACAAGCCAGAACTTAACTGGACTTTCCTTAATTTCAAGCTCCAGAAGCACAGAATGGGGAAAAGGGTCTTACGCAATTTACAGTATTTGGAAGAATAAGCTGGCTTTCTATTGAGTATAGAGTAAATAGCAGTGATGCATGGGAAGTATATATAAGGATAGTTATGACTTGGAAGTCTATCTTCAATAAACCGAGTAAGGAGCACTAGCAAACTAACAAGTGAATGCTTTAGCTCTGTAAAAATAACTTATCTTTCAAAATTCTATTGGAAATACTTTATTTTGTAGCTATATAAAGACAACAGGCCAAGATTTTCTGTTAAAAAGGATTTTAAGTCTTTTATTCCCCACTTGTTCAAAACAGCTTACTTCACATCTTGCCAAAAGGGAGAGGGGAAAAAAGTCACAGAGCAATTGGCTGTTACATGGTAGATTTACAATCAATTTGAAATCTGGAAGTATTGCAGTATGAGAATCCCTCATAAAGGGCATTTAATTTGCTATTTTGTACTGAGTGTTTTTTAAGGTTTCTTGGAAGTTTCTGTAATAAAGCTGAAAATGAAGGTGGTAATCTATTAAAAAACTTAGGTAAAGTAACTGAGGAAAGTAACAAACAGAATCAGTTTATTCATCTTTGATTTAAATGCCCAACCTCACTTAATCTAACAGCAAAAAGGCTGTTACCAAAGTTGCCAGTGCTCCCAAAATCCTAACACATGCAGAGTTGTCTTAATGTTTGCCATATATAAACAAGAATATCAGTGATAATATATAAACCAGCTCCCAGTGTCTGAATAATAGAAATGATCTTAATTTTTCTCTGCCCATCCCCTGTCAGATACTTAAATGCAAATATTCACCCTGTCCCGAGTGAGTTTTTGTCAAGAATCACTGAGGGGGTACCAGTCTCAGACCTTTCTTTATATGTACATATTTAAACACCAAGTACACCATTTTCTCATTCTTGTGTTGTATGTGAATATTACTCATAAATAGTAAATATTGTAGTCCGAGCAAAATTTTCTTGCAAATAAGATGGTTTTTCTTTGCCACAATAATGGAGAAGTCGAGATATTGCTCTGTGGGGAGAAAGCAGTGAACAGACAGCTGACTGGTGGTTGTCACAGTCTTTAAATCTCAAACACATTTACTGGCAGCTTCAAGCATGTCAATGAGATTTGCCCCTTTGTTTAAAGGTGCTGAATATATTCCCTGATAAGCAGCCAGTCAGTCTTTCAGTGTCTTCTAAAATGCAAAACAAAAAGAATATTGATTCAGTAATGGGATTTCACTTCCTACAGTGATGAAATCCTTTGTGAAATGCAGCATGCCTGTGTGTCTTTCTGAGCTGCTCTCCGTAAGAATGCCCTTCTCTCAGATAACATCCTTCTATATTACAAATTTCACAAATTATCCTAGATTGCTTAACTTGAATTTCTTTAGTTGATTTTTCTTTTTAAGTAAGTTAAATAAAGTGTGTAAGAAATTAGGAAGGGAAGGCAAGCGAGTGGCATGGCTGAGTAAAGACCTGGTGGTCAAACTAAAATGCAGGAAGGAAATGTGTACAGGCAGTGGAAATAAGGATGGGTATCCTGGGAAGAGTTACAGGGATGCTGTCTAGTTGTGTAGTCAGGGAGTTGTCCAGTGATGGAGTCAGGAAGGCCAAGGCAAAACTAGAGCTGAAATTGGCAATTGATGCAAAGTATAATAAGAACTTCTGAAGGTATTTCAGCCAAAAAAGAAAGGTCAAGAAAAGCATGATCGCCATGATGAACGTGGCTGGTAAACTGGTCTCAACAGATGAGAAGAAAAGAGGGCTGAGGTACTCAACAACCTATTTACTTCACTCTTTCTTGTCAGCCTCTCTTCCCACACTCCTCAAGGGGATAAAACTCAAGGCAGGTACTGGAGTGAGCAAAGTTCCTCCTACTGAAAGAGAAGATCAGGTTTGAAACCACCTGAGGAATCTGAACATATGAACATATGTCCCAGCCTGTGGGACCTGATGAGAGGCATCCAAAGGTCCTGAGGGAACTGGCTACTGTAGTTGCCGAGCCACTCCCCATGATATTTGAAAAGTTGTGGCAGTCAGGTGAAGTAGTGACTGTAAAACAGGAAACATTGCACCCATTTTTTAGAAGGGTAGAAATACTGACACAGGTTGCCCAGAGAGGGTAGAGAAAAATTTAAGGTCGGATTGCACAGGGCTCTGAGCAACCAGATCTATTTGAAGATATCCTGGCTCATTGCACAGAAGTTGGACTAGATAACCTTTTAAGGTCCCTTCCAATGCAAATTATTCTATGAATCTATAAAATCATCAGCTGTCAGAAAGAAGTTAACAAGAGTTTAGTGTTGCTATAGTATTCCAGAACTTAATATTTTCTTCCCAGAAACCATGCTCCCCCCTATATAGATTAATATCACATATATTTTTATATTTTAAGTATTTTAAACCTCCAAGTTGTGACTGCTGCAAGTATCATCTTTTACTGTAACTTGTTGAAATTTAGACTACACACTGGTGGTCAGTGCTGCATCAGCCAGACATAGGGCCACCTACTTTTGAATTGAACTCTTCTGTCCTGTTCCCTGTACCTCTGTAAACTGCTTATTATTACTCTAACTTTAGCTATGCCAGTTCTGAGTTTACTGGACTAAAAAGGGAATGGAAGATTTCCTGTCCTTGTCTTTTATCTTCCAGTTTTTCTTGTTATTGTCAGTGTATCAGCATGGATGTCACAGAACATCCTAGTTGCTAAAAGGCATAGCATGGATTGACTTGAAGGGTAAGAGACAAGATGTACTAAGGTTCTTTAGCCCTCTTCTCAAGTTAAAATCAGCTTCTGATTTTTTTTTTCTTCAGTTCCTCCCATTGGCAGTTGCTACACAGCTCTTTTCCCATTCTACTAATTATTTTAATGATCTTTTCTCTCAAATGTTTTGCATCCACAAGATTTACATCCTGGGGAATACCATTTTGTCTGTGCCACATCCAGAGATTTTTGGTACCTAAAACTGAAATTGTTTTAAGAGCTGTTCAAGTCGTGTTTACAATATAAAACAAAGCATCTCATTAGCTTGTGTTTTACAGAAATGTAAATGAATAGGAACTTTCTCTAAACGAAATAAGTTTTTGCTCATTTTCAATTCATGGTTATAAAGGACCTATAATTCTGAGCAAAGCTTTAAAAAACCTGCTTCCTAACAAAAGCTCCTAGTGATTTTTGTATAATTATTTTTAAATTAGTGGCTGCTGACAGGACAGCTATAACTATCAGAGCTGCTTGTTCAAATACAGTCATGCTATGTTTTGTTACACTACTAAATAATCACACTGAAGTTTATTTCACTAGAAAGCTTTTTGAGGCTAGCTGGCAAGCTAAACTCTTTTTTCTAACAAAGACAGCTACCTTTGATCTTTGACAGCCATCTTCAACTTGAAAGCCTTTTTCCATATTAATATGCTACAAGAGATTCTACACTTCTAAATGTGTGTGGAATATGAGAAAAGTCTTGTTGCAATATCTGTGTTGCCATTGCAACTCACAGCTTCCTCAGTGTAAGTTTAGAACCAGTTTTGTCATGAAGAATCATTACTTTGATGCTTAGGTTAGGTACAAGTGTTTCTCGAAAAGTAAAAGTGCAAACATTCATACAGATGTTCTTCTGACACTTGTACTGATCTGACCTTCTCCTTACTAGTGATTGCCTGTGTTGTTCCTGTCACCTGAGGTTCAGTGGTAGCGTTCAAACCTCCCTGAGCTGAGTGCAGCTTACATGTAGCTCCCATAGCTGGGGTCCACCTTTTGAGCAGCAGCAAACCAGTGTTTGAACACCGGTCCTCAAAAGCGATGATGAGCCCTCTAACCTGTGAAGGAAAGGGAGGCTGCAAAGCAAACCCGGAATAAAACTGGTGGACATAATAGGACCCTGAGCACACATTGTCATCTCCAGCCTGGAAATTACTCCTGGGTCTTTTCTCTTTATTGGTTATTTAAAATTTGTGATTTATAGTTGGCAGGTTCAGGAAGGCTGACCTCCATTTACTGTGTCCTCCAACAGTCTGTCTTGTGGCAGTTTTTTGACTTTAATTGGCTTTTCCTCCTGCTCCTTATAATAGAGTTTTGCATGTAATTGATGCTGATCAGATCTCTGTCCCCTGCTCCCAGTCAGCCCTTGAACCAATTATTACTAGTTGGATTGAAGTCATGAAGCTTCTGCTTCTTCATAGGTCAGAAACCTTGAGCTGTAATGTACCTGGCTAGTGCCTACAGCTGGGGCAAGAAAGGTTTGAAGTTTTTCCTCTACCAGCCCATAAAAAGTGCTTTTAAGATATTTTTAACAGGTCAAAGCTACAATGTATGGACAAGACCATATGAACAGTCAGGTACTGCCAATGCTGTGCTGTACACATTTTGATTTAGCAACCCAGACATTTCAATTCAGCACCTTTCACTTACAATTAAATTCACATATCCTGGGGAATGTACACTGCAAACTTCTGCTGCATTGGAAAGTTACGACTCTGTAATCATCCACATCACTGCAGCTTCACTCGGTTGTTTTGTTTTGTGTTTTTATTTGTTTGTTTTTGGGGTTTTGTTTGTTTTTGTTTTTTCAAATTCTAGGCGTTTCAGTTTCCACACAGCTTTAGCCTTCACTTCATATTAGAAGCTCTTGTAGGAGTTTGTCGTTCTACTGTTGATTAGCCAGATAGGTGAAATAACAGGATGCTAAGTAACGCCAAAATGCTGGGGTTATTGGGTCAATCCTGTAATTAGTAAAGAATGTATTGATAACCTTTTTCAACACATTACATTATTGCGGGAAGTAAGAACAAACAGCTTCTCCAGATACACTCCTTGGTCCTCACAGTTCTGTTTTTCTAAGAGACAGCTTATTGCTTCCTATTCTCATAGGGACCAATGCCAACTTTTTACTTCTTCATTGTTGTTTATCATCTCACATTCAGTGTCGCATTCTGCCTTACCTATGCTGGTTGTAACATGTTAGCCTCAACTTATATTGAGAGAGTGGCTAGAAAGTGGCTTTACCAAAATAAGCAATTGTTTAAGCAGTAAAATTATTCAGATAACATTGAAATGCATGACTTCAATGACTTTTACTTTTTTATTGTTTAGATTGTGCTTTGGAGGAACCATTTAATTACTTTGCACACAGTGATGGAATAATGTTATAAATGCAAATGACTTCTTCAATTTGCTTTTCACCAGCTCATGTTGAGTCAGTTTATAACCTACATGTCTACAAGTATCTTTCACTTCTAAGGAGACCTAGGTGGTTTAGTTTCACAAAACCTGTATCACCATTTGATAGTCGTTTCTTACCCAGAAAACTGACAGTCCTAGACAATGCTGATTTATAATGGGTTTGTCCCTGGCTAGCAGTGTTACTAAGTGGATGTTGATATCTGCGAGTTCATTGCACAGTCCAGATGTCCCAGTGAATTCAGAAAGCTGAAAGTGAACTGTCACAACAAGGGTTNGTTTTTATTTGTTTGTTTTTGGGGTTTTGTTTGTTTTTGTTTTTTCAAATTCTAGGCGTTTCAGTTTCCACACAGCTTTAGCCTTCACTTCATATTAGAAGCTCTTGTAGGAGTTTGTCGTTCTACTGTTGATTAGCCAGATAGGTGAAATAACAGGATGCTAAGTAACGCCAAAATGCTGGGGTTATTGGGTCAATCCTGTAATTAGTAAAGAATGTATTGATAACCTTTTTCAACACATTACATTATTGCGGGAAGTAAGAACAAACAGCTTCTCCAGATACACTCCTTGGTCCTCACAGTTCTGTTTTTCTAAGAGACAGCTTATTGCTTCCTATTCTCATAGGGACCAATGCCAACTTTTTACTTCTTCATTGTTGTTTATCATCTCACATTCAGTGTCGCATTCTGCCTTACCTATGCTGGTTGTAACATGTTAGCCTCAACTTATATTGAGAGAGTGGCTAGAAAGTGGCTTTACCAAAATAAGCAATTGTTTAAGCAGTAAAATTATTCAGATAACATTGAAATGCATGACTTCAATGACTTTTACTTTTTTATTGTTTAGATTGTGCTTTGGAGGAACCATTTAATTACTTTGCACACAGTGATGGAATAATGTTATAAATGCAAATGACTTCTTCAATTTGCTTTTCACCAGCTCATGTTGAGTCAGTTTATAACCTACATGTCTACAAGTATCTTTCACTTCTAAGGAGACCTAGGTGGTTTAGTTTCACAAAACCTGTATCACCATTTGATAGTCGTTTCTTACCCAGAAAACTGACAGTCCTAGACAATGCTGATTTATAATGGGTTTGTCCCTGGCTAGCAGTGTTACTAAGTGGATGTTGATATCTGCGAGTTCATTGCACAGTCCAGATGTCCCAGTGAATTCAGAAAGCTGAAAGTGAACTGTCACAACAAGGGTTAGAGAATGGAAATGCTCCATCAGAAAAGGGAGAATTTCCTGAATGGGCGTTGATCAGGACAAAATGTATCTAAACAGTCCTTTATCACACTGATTGCAAACTCTGCCAAGGCTCCGTTAAGACCCACAGCGGGTTAATATTTGTGGAAGTACATACTGCTCTTGTGTTTGGGTTTTTTGGTTGGTTTTTTTTTTTTTTTTTTTTCCCTGTGATTTGATTTCTTCTGGCAATTAAAACAGTAAAACAACAGATTTGGATTTTTAAAAAAACCAACTTAAAATTCATTGAAGCATCATTTTTAAAAGCTTATTTCACTTCTGTGAAGCTCCAGTTGCTTCTTTTAAAAATGCTCTCTTATTTTTTACACAGAATCATAGACTGGTTTGAGTTGGAAGGGACCTTTAAAGATCATCATCCCTGTCAACCCCATGGGCAGGAACATCTTTCACTAGGTCAGATTGCTCAAAGCCACTTCCAATTTGACTTTGAACCCTTCAGTGATAGGGTATCCCATTCCACTGTAATTTTCATTTGAATCTTGTACTGTTTACTCTGTTTAAAAAGGAAAAAAAAATAGGATTTTCACTAAGGCTAGGACATTAAATTGTGGTGTGGACACAGTTATTCAGTTGTGGTTATGTTTCAGTGAAGACTGTGGAAAATTGGAACAAGTCTGTGCTGATAATTGAAATAATAACTCGATGTAATAATATGCATGTAGGATTCAAGTTCACTTTTTAAGAGGAATTGCTGCAATTACAAGTTGTAGGCTAAAAATCAGCTGTATAGCAAAGCTTTTTTTTTTTTTCTTTTTGATTACTGTATGTAGTTATTTTTTTCTGAATGTAAAACACGTGAAAGTCCTGAACAGGAGGAACTAACTACAACTAAGCCAAGTATAAACATATGCTAAGCAAGGACCCAACGTGCTGCCAGTGCTTTGGTAAACATACTCTACTAGCTTCTAAAATCTTTATAGTCAAATATTACTGCAGTGTGGAAATGGTCATAATCTAGTAGTTTTAATGGTAATTTTGTGACTTGAATGAACATAAGAATAGCTTTACAGATTCAGATCAAGAGCCCATCTGACTAAGTGTTGTAAGGAGAGCCTAAGGAAGAGTTAAAACTGCGTATGCATATATGGTAATTACCCTCTGATACTCTCTGAGCCTCCAGCTATTTTCAGCTCTAGGGATTTTCTGAGTACTTGTGATGGCCTGTTTCATATCCTGTAGTTGTTCTTTCTTCCACAAGTTCTCCATCCTTCCCTTTCATCCTTATACATTTACATTCGAAACATCCTTTACAAAGGTATTGGTTTGTGTTTGGGTTTTGTTCTGGTTTTGCTTTTGTGGTGGGGTTTGATTGGTTGGTTGGTTGGTTTTGGTTTGTTTGGTTTGTGTTTTAACAAGTCATGCTGCCCATTACCTGAATAACCACTGCCTTTTGCTTATTTTGAACCTGGTTTTCCACCAGGAACCAGAGACTGATTCAGTGGTTGCACACATTTATTAGTAATTCAACTCTTTCATCCTTGACTTCACACAGAACTCTTAAGTGAATACCATCTGGTATTTTTTCTGTTGATTCTGTCTAGCTGTATTCGAGCCTCTGTCCACAGTTGTTTCAGAAGGTAATTAATAATAAGGCAACACAATAGCAGATTTCTCCCCATGTTTTTATGGGCACAAGTCTCCAGGGCTTGATAATGTGGCAGTTTCTTCTTTTACTTTTTTATTGTTTAGATTGTGCTTTGGAGGAACCATTTAATTACTTTGCACACAGTGATGGAATAGTGTTATAAACATATGAAACTATAGAAAGATGATTTTTTTCTGGTGCTTAAAAATCACTGAAGAGTTGCATGCAGTAAAATATGTGCAAGAAGTGTGAAACATGAGAGTACCCTGAAAAGTTCAAACAAGTCAAGTTCTGCTTGCAAATTAAAATGAAACTGCAAATTAAAGAGGCACTAATTATTTATAAGTTAATATAAGTTTATAAGTTAATTTTACCCACAGTACAAGTACTCATCTCATGGTTACCTTCTAAGTGGCACATCTATAAATGTGCTAAATTATCCCACTAGAGTTCTTTTCACCAGTGCTGAGTGAAAGCCTGCTTTGTTAA
>VXAU01004990.1:145985-194492 GCA_013399695.1 Formicarius rufipectus | reverse complement strand
AAAGATGTTCCATTTTCACCAAGCTTGCACTGCACTATATGAAAGCATATATTCTTAATTTCTACCAACTCCAGGAATAAAAATTTTAGAACATGCTCCTTATTATGATGTTGTTCATCCTTCCTTGTTCTGCATTGCACTAGGAAAGTCCAATTGCTTCAAAGTAGTTCTGGTAATATTTTTCCAGAGCTACAATACCTTATGCTTTTTCAAAATAGGTCTGACATCTTCAAAGAGCATAGGGACTTCACTACCATGCCACTTCAGTCAGCACCAGTACTGCTTTTCCCTCTGTCCTGTCCTCCCTCCTACCACTATTTCTTACTTTTGTCAAATACAAACTTCTCAGTTTGTGTCAGATGAAACCAAAATAAAATTACCAGCCACCTCATCCATCAGATCTGTTTATGTTCTGACAGAATATTTAGCATGATATGGCATGAATGTGTAAAGAATTTCAATTTAAATATGCTAGCAATATTTAATAACTTGTACATACCATGTAGCACTTAGTGCATGTATTGGATTTGTACTTTGAATGTCCTGATGAAAATTTTAACTTCTCAGAAGCCTTTCCAATAAGCAAAAAATAAGCTAAATAAGCTAACCTTTTGCTAGTAAACTTTGGAACAGCCTGTTAATGTAAAATGTGTTGATGTTTTGGGTTATGAAGGCAAATTTGAATGCTCACAATCTGGGAAGACTGCCCTTCTAATGGAAAGAACACCAATATCTTGGTTTTTCCTTTTCAAAATAATATATTTCCTTTGGAGATTTAGTGGAAAAAGGTTGTAGTCAGTTAAACAGAGAACTGCAATGATTACAAATCAAAGAAAGTACATTAATATTGCCTTAAATTAAAAGAAGAATTCAATGAGGTGGAGCTAGATACCAGCTTCAGTATAGCTAGAGATGCCAGTGTAAAAACCTAACAGATAAGTAAAAGCCCCTGGGATTGGTTTCATATGGCAGAAAATATTTGGGTTTTGAGGGGGATGAAAATATGTGGGTTTTTTTTCTTAGTTTATGAAAATGATTATTTAAAATCAAAAAATACTGATAAATTATGGGAGTGATTATAAGATGAAAATCTACTTAAATACTAAAAGCAAAAAGTAAGAAAATTGGACTGACTTTTGGACACCCTGTGTTTTGGTGTTTGTTTGTTTGGTTTTTCTTGATAGGTGAAATGAGGAATGATTTATATATTACTGTAGAAAGAGGAGAATTTGAGAAAGGAGGGAAGAGTGTGGCCAGAAATGTGGAAGTGACAATGCATGTGGTGGACAGCAGTGGTCAAATTTTAAAGGTATCTTTGTTGTGTGTTTTTCCTTGCTGTAGTTAATTTTGATGCACTTTTTCAGATGTCAATTTTTCTCAGATGTAAAATCCAGATTTTGTGGCATTGATTGAAGAGTAAAGAAAAGCTTTGGAAAGGACACGTTTATCTTTTGCTGTCTTTAAGTATTCAGACTGTTTCCAGTTTGCTTAAAATCTTTATAAACCTTTATAAATGTTTGTTTTATTTCTGTGATCAATTATGAGATTGAGATTAATGCCTATAACTGCCAACCAAATAACTAATGATCTCATTAAGATTCTGGAAAATGTTGAAGCAAGATCAGTTTTGGAGAATTTTTGATTCCATAATAATTCTTCTTAGTAGGTGTACAATTTCTTATGTTAAACAGAAGAGTACATGTTGATAATTTTCAATTTTATGTCTGATTTTAATAAATCAAGGATCTTTGATGCAAAAATCATCACCGTGTATCAATATAAAGAATAAATTAATGTTCCTTCTTATCTTCAAATTTGATTGCATGCTCCTGGTGATGACTTACAGACACTGGTTTATATTTTAGTTATTAATAGGTGACTGTTTCTCAGATTTATTTTTTTTCTGTACCAAAAAGATTTCTGTTCACCTTCAAACTTTTCCACACAACTTTATAATTTTTTTTTGTGTTTTATTTGAAAGTTCTTTTTTCACATTTTTTGCATGATTTCATGGGCTGTGGGATGACAAAATGAAGAAAGACTACAGAAGTAGCCTGGTTCAAATTATGTGTTTTTATAAGTAAAATGAGATTGTGTGTGTAAATGCATGGCATGCAGTGTATACATATATGTATGTATGTTTTTATGCATACAAGTGTGTCTATATGTATTTATCATCTTATATATTAACACATTAAACCAAAGAAAGAGATTGTAATTGCACAGGTGACCTTTCCTACAGAGAATTATTAGGTATCCCTAAGTCAGGACTTGGACAACTCCATTTGTCTGCCTTGCTTTGGAAAAAAACTTCATGGGTGTTGCAAAGGCAATCAACAATTTGTTTCTTCGTGATCATATCACTGATGATGTCAGCGTTCCAGGCTTATTTCAGAGGACTGAAGATCTTGAGCCTGCGCTGTTCTGGTTTCAGTTCCAATCTTGTTTGTTCCTTGGACATAACACTGGCTAGACTATGTGGTGCCTTGGGACTCCACAACACATTTGTTCCTTAAGCCTTCCTGATCACCCAGGTACCCCTGTTGAACACTTTGATTCTGATTGATGTGAATGATCCTTGCCATTTCTAATTGGCAAGCATTAACCAAGTACTTCTATTTTTGAGGATTTTAAAATACTGAACCTTGTACTACATTTGGCATTTATGATACGAGTGTAAATATTAAATAGTCTTCCTTGGAAGAGCAGCTCTTGATGACGTTTTGTCAGAGAGCTAATCTATCTTTAATCATACTTTTTCTTCACTAGGATTTTATCTCATTTGGCTCTGGAGAGCCACCAGCCAGCGAGTATCATTCTTTTGTGCTTTATCATAACAATGGTCCCAGATGGGCTGAGCTGCTGAAACTTCCTATTCCTGTGGATAAATTCAGAGGAGCTCACATCCGCTGTGAATTCCGGCACTGTTCCAGTAAGTGCTGTTCAGGACTTCTGCTAGTCCTCTCTGCTACAGCTGCAGTAAGCACACAAGTTTCCATAACATGTCAGGAAAATGGCAGCTACATGAACTTATTCTGTAATGCTTTTTGTTACTTAAGAAATTCTAAATAGTTTTAGACATTCTGAAAAATTAGAGAGATGATTGAGGTAAAAGTTGATGACTGTGTGCACATTCTGCATTCCAGGGTATGAGAGACAGCTTTTATAGAGGTAGATAAACTTCTTTGTGTTGCTAAGATTGCATATTTAGTGGCTTACATTATTTGTTGTTAATAAACATTAAATCATTTCAGAATACTCATTTCTGATTTAAAGTGAGATAAAATAAACCGTTGCAGGAGACAATGTGCAAATCAGAACAAAAATTCAAGTTAATCTTCATCTGATTAGCTGCAAATAGCTTCCAGTATACTTTCGTATGTTGTATTAAATACTTTTTTTTGGTCTAAAATATATGTTATCATCTTTTAAGTGCTGATATTTATATACACATTTCAGCAAAAGAAAAGGGTGAGAAGAAGTTGTTTGGCTTTTCTTTCGTGCCCCTGATGCAGGAAAATGGGAGGACTCTGCCCGATGGCACCCATGAACTCATTGTACACAAGGTAAATTGAATTTGTGGTCATTAGTTGTAATGATTCGTGGGGAACCTGCTTGAAATGCCCAGAGATGTTGAGAGAGTCTATATTGATTAAAAATGAGTGATAATCTTGTCATTAAAATATCCATTGCTGATTGTTTAATATTAACCTTCCTGATTTCAACTGCTATTGAATCTAGGTATATGTTTCAGTGCAGTGTTTTTCCTAAGTCTTACTATTGTATCACATTGTATTTAAAATGGATTTCATAAAGGGAAGTTTGATTGAAATACATGAAGTGTGAACCCTGTTACTGTATTCCTCAAGCTGGAAAATCAGATAAGGTCATTTATCTACTCAGTGTTACAATTTTTAGAGATATTTCAGCTTTTAGAATTCTTGTTTCCACATTTGAGTTGTTTCTTTGTTGGATTTCAGTATCAATATATGAAACTTTGATCTAAAAATGAAGTTTGCAGCAAGCATAGTGAAAATTCTTCAGTTTCTGGCAGAGAAATAATAATGATTCATATAATTTAAAGCTTTGGTCAACTGTTTTGTTCAGTTCAGTTATTTTTGACTGGTTTATTTTCACAGTGTGAAGAAAACACAAACCTTCAGGACTCTGGTCGCTACCTCAAACTCCCTTTTTCAAAGGGACTATCCCTAGGAAACAACAGCCAAGCAGGAAAAACCACTAAAGAGTCCTTCTGGATTACATCCTTCCTCTGCTCCACTAAACTCACACAAAATGGTAGGATATGTTAATTATTTAAAACATGATGAATTCAAATGAGTGTGATAGGTAGCCTATAGGATATAGCTTGCCAAGCAAACATGGATGTACTCAAAAATAGCTTATGTTCTATCTATTTTATAAACTGATTTTCTTCATAAGTTTTTTTATATCCAGATAGAAACAAATGTAGTATGATAAACCACTATTTTTAAGTAGTTCAAGAATGCTTTTTAGATTACCATGATATTGGAATCAACTGCAACACGTTTGGAATCAACTATCAAAACCCAACTGCTTTAGAGAATCTCTTAATATGTTTGTTGTAGAGTTTTTATGAAATGCTTATTGTCAGCCTTAGGCTGTAGCTGTTTCTAATTAGGCATATCTTGCCTTTTTTTTTATTTTATTGTTTCTCTTACTTTAAGTCAACAAACATTTACTACTACTATTTAAAACAGTCTTATATGCTGTTTATAAGGAGCAGATAGAAAGACACGTTTACACTCCTTACCAGTGCTCTTAAGGTACTCACCGTATTAATTACACTTTGTAACTAAAACAAAAACCTGTTTCTGGAGCAGTTTTCCACAAATTTCTAAATATTGTGTATTTGTTTGGTAGTGTGTTTCTGACCATTCTCGGATACACTCACAATTTTATATTACTTTTTTCTAAGCTGTTTATAACAGCTTTAAGACCTTGCTTTGCTCTCACTTGTTCTTGAATATCTATGACTTTACCATTCTTCTGTGTATGATGATAAACGTGTTAAGTGTGCAAATTGATTATAGGTGTTTATCAAAAACTAGAGAATCTTTCTAAATTTAAGTAATCATCTTAATTTTCAGGCGTTAGTAGCAAGTGTCCAAAATAGAACTGTGTGCAAACAGTGTTTTATTTCCATGTGCACATCCATTTTGTATTGTCATAGCAATTTCCTTCAAAAGAATACAAGTTACCCAATAAAAGGTTTTCCCAAAGGTTGCTAATAGGGAATCAGAGACTTAATTTGCTTCAGTTGATGGACTTTAGGAAATCACATGGATCTACTGGTACTTACACATGCATAAAAGTGCTGCCCAGAACTTAATTGTCTCACTGATAAATAGTTGCCCTATTGTCTGGGGTTATAATACTAATTTTTGTTCACAGTACAGGAGTTCTTTTGTACTTAATATCAATAAAAGTGTGACATAGGGCATAAAATTTCCTCCTTATTCTTTTTTTTTACCATATTCTGAGTAAGAGGGTGTAGAATATCTGAATAATATTGATCCCCTTTTCAGCTCTGAAAGAGTTAACAATTATTTCAGCAGTACTTCAGAGGGTGGAAATATTTTCAATAGACAGGCTCATATTTTCTCCAAGGATCTTCTTTGGGAAGTTCATCTTGGTGAGTTTCCAAATCCCCATTCTTTTAAACAAAAATTTGCCAAAATCTATTGCATGCTCAGAAAATGAACATAGACCAAAGCATGTGGATATTTGGTCATGTGAGCATTACTTCAGTTATCCCTGAGAGAATGTAGCATATGTATTAAAAAATACAGGATTTTAAAAGATCTGTGTATTTAATTTTTTTTTTTTTAGTAAACAGTTGTATCGGTGTTTTTGAAAATCACTGATTATTTTTTTAATCTGTTTTTAATTTTGGAGATTTTTCTGCATTTCTTTCTCAGATATTTGCCTATTGTCTACAAAAAAAAAAAAAAAAGTGTCCAGCCTGAAAATGAATTGAAAATTATACTATGGTCTGGCCATGGGGTGAGGGAGGAACCCAAACGTCTAAAGGGTGTGATTGAATTAGACCACAGCTTTACTGGCTTGTTGGGAAATTTTACTCAGCTGTCATTCTCTCATTGATTGTTCCCACATGCCATCAGCTCTCATGCATATTAAAATTATGGGGACTGGGAGAAGGAGACTGGCTCTTAGTTTTTGGGATCCATAACTTCCTTACCCTTAGTGCTTTGGAGGAGTAATTAGGATTTTTTCCAAACAATTTAGAGACCTTATAACCAGGGGAGTCTGTGCGTTCATCAACATATTGCCAAGAATGTGTCTTTATCTAATATTTCTGCTCTGCCAGTTAGGTTTTTCCTTCACTTTTCCTTTTGATCCTGGATAGTTAATCAGTTAATATTCACAAAAAAAGTATACCAGCTTTTATATATTATACTCTTAGCTGGGTAGTTATATTTCATTACCCTAAAAAAAAACCAAAAAACAAAACCAAAACAAAAGAGGGAGAGAGAACACATAGTATTTTTCTACTGAGTAGTTGTCAAAACAACTTAGTTGTGTTATGATACTTAGTTTTACTTAGTTTTTGACATATAGGAGAGCTCTCTGCCTGCAAGAGACTCAGGATCCTTCCAGCAAATCAGAATATTTTAGCAAGTTGGCATCCACTCATTTCTAGCACTGATCAGCTCATCCCTGCTCAGCAGCTGTTCAGCAGCAGAGCAATGTGCCATAGAGCATGGCAGTTGCAAGGCAGAGGTGTAATCCATCTAGCTGCATTTTAAAAGAGCCTAACCAGTTATCAATAAAACAAAAGTAACACTGGGAAGCTTTAGAGTGACCCCAGTTTGGAGGGAGCAGTGGCAACCACAATAGCAGCCTTTTGGAAGAGCCATGCTGACTGCCAGTTCTGGAATTCAGATTTTTTTTCTCTTGGAGTGCAGTAGTTACAACAAGCCAATTTCTGATGTCTCAAGATTTATATGAGAGAGATGGAAAAACACCCCAAACCACTTTTTAAACACATGATTCTAAACCTTTTATTAAACCTAGTGCTTTGAATTTAAATTACATAGTTTAAGAGGGCATGTGTTTTGTTTGGTAGGGTTGGTAGGTCATGTGTAGCCTATTTTAAATATACAGATCTTGATTATTATTAAGAGAATGCATTGGAAATGCTTCTTCAGCAAAATTAATCAACAGTGACTTTTTTCCCTTTTCCAAAACTCTGCTTTCCTAGTGGGTCTATTTCTGGGGACAATTTTATATTCTCATTTCTCTTAATACATCACACATTGCTATCCGTTCCCCTTGTGACTCACGTCAGCTTTTCTTCTTGTGTCATTTATGCTTGGGCTATTCACTAATGTTATCTCAGCGGTGACTTTCCTCCTTAGCACTTCCCTTGAAATAAGTGCTTTGAAGTGTCTGTCTTATATTTGCTTTCTCTCTCTTTTTAATCCCCCAACAAATCCCTGATACTGAGTGTCAACTATCTTCCACCAAGTTCCTCCAGCAAACCTGTAAAGAAGTGCTTCTCCTGCTATTAAGTGACAGCTTCAACTAGTCTCGCTACTCTGCAGCTGGAGCTGAGGCTTAAACAGAATAAAGTGTAGAAGTGCATTTAATTATCCAAAAGACGAATGTCCAGTTCAGTGGATTTGTAATCCTTGTTTTGAAAAGTTCCTGACAGAAAGAATAATAAGACCTATCATTTGCCCTTGATCTTTGAGATGTATATTGGGTGCATGTGTGGGACCCTTCATCACTCTTCGTGCAACTCAAGTATCTCTTTTTTTCTGTGCTAGCACAGCAGGAAGCAAAATAAAAAAGTACCATATAAGTGCATCAAAACAACTTGTGCCTATCAAAAGCAATTAAGGTAGCAAAATATTTGTGGAGTCTTATGTGGGTTGTTTGCCATTAACACCCCTGACAAGATTTGAATGGAGGTGGAGATTTATTTAATACTAATAAAGTCAAAAATATTACTTCATTTCTTGTGGGAGAGAGGAACTTCCCTGGAGCAAACTGGGAAAGAGATGACAGAAAGGTGGGTTTTGTTCAAATATTACTTGAGTGTGAAAACAGTCTGTGGTAGAAAACTCCCAAAGAAATGCTGAACCCAGAGGAAAACTTGCTATTAACTTCTTAGTTTGATAAGTACTGAGAACACTTCAGAAGCACTGGCTGCTTCTAAGACAGTGCTGGGCAGTGATCAACTAGACTGTAGCTCAGCTTGAACTGAGGGAAAGGTTGGGTGATTATTAAGGTTTTCTGCTTTAAACAACCAGGCATTGAGACTTCCTGAAAAGCTGGTTAGTGAAGCATAGATGTAGTAAACTTGAATATAAAGGGAGTTCAGGCTTTATTTAATTCGATGGTTCAAACATATTGTGTAACTTTTACTGAATATAACTTGAAAGGAACACTGCAGACTTACCCGTAAGTTCAGCAAGGAGAAACTGCTGGAAAGCCAAGCCAGATTTGGAAAACTGGTTTAGGATATTGAATGATCTGGAACATGAAATTCAGAATCTTCTAGCAAGGTGTTTTTTTTAGTACCTCTTTGAAGCTCAAAGCAGTAACATATGTTCCAACACCAGCAGATGTAGAACTTACATTTAAGACAGGTAGAAGGGCAAATGTTAACTGGGTCATCACCTCCCACTGAATTTTATGCAAGTATTTACAAGAAGTCATGGATGAAAAAATTGACATGTAGCGAACTGGACTGTGCTGTAAGATGAGTTTATCAAAGATGCATCATGCCAGAACAAACTTCTTAATCTTCCTTTTCAAGTTGTTTTAGTTATTTTGCAGAGGAAATATAGCAGTTCAGTAACACACTACATGGGAAATTAGAAGATAGAGATTAGAATAAGAATTTTAAAACTGGCACAAAAAAGGGAACTGGCAGGTTGCACTGTGGAGGAAGCAATTTCCTTCCTGAGCAGAAGGAAAGTACTACTAGATTTGAAGAAATCTCTGGGATTGATTTCTGTTTTAAAAGAGTGGAAGGGAGGGGGAATGAAAGTTACTTCCCTAGAATGTGAGATGATTTGCTGCTTTTACGTCGTTGATGGATCTCATCAGTTGAGAAGCACAAAATCAAAATATGATACAGTAAAGCACGGTTACTTTTATATAGATATTTCTTAAGAAAAAGTAGAAATTCGATTGAATCTAAAGGTAGAAAAGGCAGTATCATACACCAGTGAGGACCTCTGGGGATTCTGCTATACCCGGGGAGCTGGACAGCAGTAGGCAGGAGAAAGACACATTTGTATCACCAATATGATGTATCTAAAAGACTCTCAAATGTTGGAAAACATAGATAACAAGTGTTTAGAGCAGACTTATAAACTTGCTAATGATATAGAAAGCAGTGATGTAACCTTAACTGGAATCTAGTTATCATTTTGGAAATGAAAGGTGAAGGAGATGAATTAAAACTGGAGGATATTTGAAGACACTCTAGTACCTTTTAGCTCAGAATAGTTTATTTTCCAGAAGAGATAGTGTTGCTTTTTAATAAAGCAGAATCTTAAAGGCATTGTATTTGTTCTCTAAAAAGATATAGTAAGATAAATATTTCACATATATTCAAAATAGTAATTAGGAGACTATTTCTAGCTGTCAGAGAAAAATTCTGGAAGGCATCCTTCAATGGATGAGAGAGAGCAAAATAATTGGTTTTTTTTAAGATGGTAGTTGAAAAATGTCTGAACAAGATTGCATGATACAGTTGCCACAAGAGACTGATTTTAGTGACCCAGTATTGTGTTCTTCTGTTTGTATTGGTGGAGCAGTTATGGAATGGAATGAAAATTTGTTGTTGGAAAGATCACATTACAGCAAATCTGGAGATGTTTTCTTTAGTTTTAATGATGTCAACTTTTGCTGAGTGGACTGTAATAGTCATATTTAAAATCTGAAATGCTGCTTTGCTTCTAACTTTCATCTTGCATTTTGTTTTTGCAGGAGATATGCTTGACCTGCTGAAATGGAGAACCCACCCAGACAAAATTGCAGGTTGCCTCTCAAAATTGAAAGAAATTGATGGTTCAGAAATAGTGAAGGTATATACCTTTCTAAACTTTTAGATAATATAAGGGAGATAATGTATTCCCCTGTCCAGGGAATATCTATTTAATAACAAACTCTCTTATCCCTCCCATCAGTTTCTTCAAGATACACTAGACACTTTATTTGGGATTTTAGATGAAAACTCTCAAAAGTATGGATCAAAAGTATTTGATTGTTTGGTAAGTTTCATTTTGTGATGATGCTTAACACTACTTAAGAACTAAGTAAAACAAAAAGGTGCTTTATTTTTGTCTGTTTTTTTTTTTTCTCGCATTTAGGTTCACATAATAAATTTGCTGCAGGACAGCAAGTTTCACCACTTTAAGCCAGTAATGGACACTTACATTGAAAGTCATTTTGCAGGAGCACTTGCATACAGGTGAAGTCTGTGCTTTTTCTATCTAATTTGAATACTGACAGTTGTTATTAAACTAAGCAGAATCAATCATTATGTTAAAGAAACTGTGTACCCCAGTTAAAATAATTCTACTGTGTATTACAGATGGCATTATTGCCTTTTCATCAGACATCTAGGTGGTCTTCAACAGAATGAAAACTAAGTTTAATATTGGGTCTGTAGTGATCAGTGAAATCTAGTCATATATTTTTTGTTTTGTTGGTGTTTCTTATATGACAGCTATTGGTTTATTATTATATATTATTTATTGTTATTATATATTTAATTTATGTGCAAAGTTAACCCTTTTCCCACTTCCGTGTTCTAATACTTTCTGATGTGCTATTCTAGAGATCTTATAAAAGTACTGAAGTGGCATATTGATCGAGTCACTGAGGTGGAGCTTCATGAGCACATACAGGAAGTACTAAAGGTAATAAAAATTGTAGAAGACAATTATATATTTGAATGATGTGTTCAAATACAGTACCAACAGTTTCACTTAGAGAATGAAGCGGAGTAAACATAAATGATGGAATAGTAGTATTAATTCTAGGGAGCTGCAGACTTTTTCAGTGCAGTCAGTTTATTCATTGTTCTCTTTTGTCGGTAATCTGATCATTAAGCTTACTACCACTAGACTCTGGAGCTCTATGTTGCTTACTGAATGAGGCAAACCAATCAAATATAGCTTGTATTGGTGGTGTTGACACCCATCACATACCTGAATCTAAATGGTAGACATGCATGATGACCTAATTGTTCCATCCTGACACCTGAGGATTCTACTGAAAGATGGTTGTTTTGGTTGTTCTTGTTGCCCTGGCTTGTACTATCAACAGAGCACAATATGCCATCAGACTGAGTTGTAGAACATGGTAATCATATTTGGAACAGGTGCTACAGTCTGGAAATAAAATATCCATCTGGTACCCTTCTGTATTTTTCTGTGCTGCTGTGAACTTTGATGTCTTGCTGATAAGAAAGAGCTGTATTTTTAATTTGCATTTCAGCAGTTTTGCAACTTAAACCAAGCTTTCTTTGGTGGTGGAGGTGTTCTTTGGTTGGTTTGGTGGGGTTAAAAAATAGTATTCCCTGATTTGTAGAGATTATGAAGGGCAAGGGAGGAGCAGCTCTGAGTATTTAGTGGTTTTGAAATGTTAGTGTTTCGATAGAAAGATTTGCCAAAATCAAGTAATGTTGTGTCCTGTTTCAGGCTCTTGTCTGTATTTGAATGATAGGAGCATTATGTGTGCTCTATTTAAAGAGAAGTATCTTCATTTTTATGATTTATCTCTTATTTGGACATTTATAGGCACAGGAATATATCTTTAAATACATAGTTCAATCTCGAAGGTTATTCTCTATTGCTACTGGTGGACAAAATGAGGAGGAATTTCGCTGCTGTATTCAAGAACTTCTTATGTCAGTACGCTTCTTCCTTTCTCAAGAGAGCAAAGGAGCTAGTGCTTTATCCCAGCTACAAGTAAGTTTTCAAGTGTGCCTTGGTCCTTGGCATTTTCCACATTCAGTATAAAAAGTGTATGGCTATCTAGGAAAGAAAATGTGTTTTTGTTAGAGCAAGGTGGCATTTTCAGCTCTTTGTACTACAGTGTGAAATTTTCATACCAGCAGTTTCTAAATATGCTTGGAATAGATAGCCCTAAATATTTCATTTTGAATTATAATTGTAAAAATTGTATTTATGGATGCAGATAGAGTACTTTTTCTGGTTTGGGCATTTTACAGCTTAGTTTAACCGCATTGATACGAAGAATTTGAGGCATACAAAAGGCTACTATCAGAATTTTCATACTTTGCAGAAAACTTTGAAGTCTTGATGAACTGTAGGCTTTAATGCTCAGTCACTATCTTTATTTCAGTTAAGAATAATAAAATTGGCTAGTGCTAAAGTGCAGAGACAAAACACACAGGAGACAGCGCTCTACGTAAGTGCTACAGACTTACTCCTGCAGCTCATAAATATACTGTCCACGTGCCATATTTCTGTACCAAATATGTTTAAGATCCTGTTAAGAATTATTAATTTCTAAAGCTCTGTAAAAAAACTGTTCTGCCAAGAAAATGGCAAATTACAGAAAATGGAGCAAAGAGGTTATTCTTCCATCTCATATCATGAAAACAGCTAGAATGAAAAGGCAATAGCAAAATGATATGAACAACCACATTTAGGATTATTCTTCAGTATTTTTAACCTGTGCCATCTGTTCTGCCACCAGTGTGAAGAAGGTTTGAGGTGTAAGTAACTTTTCTCAGTCAGGAGGATTTGGAGAGGAAGAAGCAAATGTCAGGTCTAACTTCCTTTCTCTGTAATTGTCCTCCTTACTTTTATGGTGTTCTGTTTCCGTATTCATTAATGAACTTCGAGCCCAGTTTTAGGATTCTTCAAGTGAATGAAGACTATCAATGTTGTCTCACTCTAAAGCAAAAGTGTTGATTGTTAGGAAAATGGAAGATACAGAGGCTGTTGTATTACTTATCTTAAAAGAAAGCAAACCAAACCAACTCCATACAAATATTTTTGGTATCATATCAGCTAGATTCTGCTATCTTTTAAAATATTTTGTCACATACAGAGATAATTGTATTTCAAGTATAAATATTTTTGTTACAAGTTGAACTTTTTACTTTCACTTTGTCCTAGGAAAAATTAACAGCTTTGAGATAACGCATAAAGAAAATAGTCACAAGTGTAAGCCCATTAATGAATGTGAGGATATTTCTTATGAAAATATGACCATTTTTAATGCTACTACCTATCCTTGAAATATAAAACTGGGCTTTTTTGTACTGTTACTTAAATTTCTATAGTCACTTAAATTCTATAAATGTGAAAACTATTCTGCAATATCTGACTGTCCATTTTTGCCCTGGTCCTCTAGGCTGTGTTTCTCAGCTCATTCCCATCAGTGTACTCTGAACTTTTGAAGCTCTTTGATGTAAGAGAAGTGGCAAATTTGGTTCATGACGCTCTGGGCAGCTTGCCAACAGTCATGCACGGGGATGAGTCCCTTCAAGCAGTTAAACTGCAGAGTATTGGGAAAACTGTAGAGAGTCACCTGTACACCAACCCAGGTAAGGTTACCCTAGTTTGCCTGCAAGTCAGAAACTCTAATTGTGTGCTTTGTGCATGGGCCAGCAGGTGCTGAAGGGAATGGTTTTCTTAAGGAGCAATTCTTGAAGCACTGTTGTGTGCAAGCTCCTCATTTACAGGAACACTATTGTTTTAATTCAGTGGTTTGTTTTCCAGAGACAAAGACTCTTAAAATATAGTTTTGTTTTTATCTCCTGCTGGAAATATATCTATGAAGTTAGTTTGCCTTGTGCTTTTTAAGAAATTATAAGGAAAATATTTCCTAAAATTATTTTTCTCCTTTTTTTTTTTTTCATTCTCCAGCAAACAGGTTTTCACTTATCGATTAAGTCTTATTTGTGTAAACTCTTGCTATTTCAGCATTTTTGATCCTCTGTTTCTTAATGTAACATAAAGATGCTGCAATGATGTAAGTGATGCTTGGTGCGCACAGTATATAACAGCATAGTTATTTTCTGTACAGAAGAAAAAGCGCTGAATGGTGGTGAGCCTGACATTTTCTGTTTCCATTCTAAGTGAAACTCATGGAAGTAACCAAGTATTAAATTTGAGATTAAGCAATTTTGAAATAATTAAAACAGAAGATATAAAGAATTCTGCTAAGTGTTTATTTACTCACCAGTAGCCGTGAGAGCTGTCTGGATATTGGCTGATGGAGTTTAGTAGAAACAGTAACTTTTGTCATCTAAAGCATTCAAGGCAATGATGAAAGCCCTGCAAAACCCACCAGGATATGCATAAATAAATGAAGAGTTCTTTGAGCATATTTTTTTTCAGTGGTTCCACTTTATAAGTATGAGCTTAAAGAAATGGGTAAGAAGTACTGCATCCTGGATATTTTGCTTCATTCTGGCTGCGATAACAGCTTGCCATTTCCCTTGTGAGCAGTTCCTTCCAGACGAGTTAGCTCTGCCTACAGCTGATCAGACCTTTGGTGCTCTGGTTAGATGATGACATATTCATGGAGCAATATTAAGGACACTCTAACCCAAGTTTTTCATCTTGCAAACTCCTTAGTGACCTGGTATTGTCGTGGCCATTTTCCTCCCATTATCTCAGTTAGGTCAGCCTAATGAGATGATCCAAATGTATGAATGTAATTGGACTTACTCAGTGCCAAGGGGCCTTTCTTGGAAGGTTTGGAAGGTCTGGAGCACCAGTCCTGTGAGGAGCAGCTGAGGGAGCTGGGGTTTTGCCTGGAGGAGACTTGGGTTCGGAGACCTTATTGCTTTACAACTACCTGACAGGAGTTTGTAGCAGCATGGGGGTTGGTCTCTTCTCCCAGGCAACCAGCAACAGAACAACAGGACACAGTCTTAAGCTGTGCCAAGGAAGGTTTAGGTTGGACGTTAGGAAGTTCTTCACAGGAAAAGGAATCAGACATTGGAATGGGCTGTCCAGGGAGGTGAGAGTCACTGTCCCTGGAGTTGTTTAAGAAAAGACTGGATGTGGCACTTGGTGACAAGGTGGTGTTGGGTCAAAGATTGTATTCAATTATCTCAGAGGTCTTTTCCAGTCTGGTTGATTCTGTGAACTGTAAATCTACTTTCAGCTGTATGACCACTTTTTTTTTTTTTTCTTTTTTTTTTTGGTGCAAAACAATGAGTTTTCTATTCAAATCCATTTTAATTATTACAAAATTATTATAAAGAAGTTGGGTAGCTATAAGAACAATGAAAATTACATGTTAAAATATACATGGAGTGTGGGTTATGCACAAATAAAATATAAATTTCCTTCTTATATCTAAGCTGACGTAAAATAGGATGGAATACTTCATTTGGATGCAGCAAACTATGTTACCTGTCTCCCAGGAAAGCCTAAAATCAAACCACCACAACCACAGGGAAACTGATGTGAAAGACATCAGGCAGTAAGGCAAACTCCCAAAGTCCATGATAGGAAACTCAGACAAACACTAGTACAGTATAATTTCAGTCATCATTGGTTTTTTTTCTGTCAATGTTTTAGCTCTTTGAAATACAAAAATACAAGTAGATTTGTCCGCAGGCATTCCCTAGACGGAAGTCCTTTTAAAATCCTCTTGAGAAAATAAATATTGCACTAGACAATGTTAATGTGTAGAGTAAACTGTACATCCTAATATGGAGGTGAGGCTTGGTGCTGTGGGCATAATTAATTTCTGCCTCCCAGGTGAAGATGATAAACTGCACTGCAAGCTGCAGTGCTAGGAAATGCACTGGAAGAAGATGGGACATAGGAATAACTATTCAAACATCTGAAAATGAGGAGGGTACTTCTTAGATAACATTTTCTGTGATCTGGGGCCTGCTTGGAAACAAAGGAGAGTAGTTTAATATGGGAGTTCTACATATTCTGTGCTGCAAGGGCCTGAACAATGAACATATTAGCTCCCACTTCTGCAGAAATCAGATGACACTGAAGCTACTCTCACTAAATTGAGAGATGTATTTCATGCATTGTTGAAAACAGAAATATTAGGCACACAGAGGCTGATTTAAGGTACCCACGCACAGATGTTTAGTACAGTTTCATATATACTTGGTGTATCTGGTCTCTGCCTCTCTAGAGGATGCAGGTTATATATTGTTTATACTGATCATATATAGATAGGACATTTGAGATGGTCCTATATTGAGGTTTTGGTATAGCTTGCTTTGAACCTTTTTCTCTTCCAACGATTTTAAACTTCAGTTCTTCACACAGGTAACAGCTACAGAGTTGTTAGAAGGTGTCAATAGCAGTTATCTGCCTAGCTCCTGTGAGAACTTGGTGTTAAGGTCTTACTTTATTTTTCTGTATTTACCTCTGCATCTTTGTTGTACACTTCATTGACTATCTAAAAATAAACAGATGACAATTTTCCTGCTGATAAAGATGATCAGTATTTTTTCCTCTTGGCCTTTCTTCCAGTCTCCTGGGTATTTTGTGCTTTGGACTCATCCATGTTGATACTTGTAGAATGGACAAACTGATGTATGTAACCACAAGAATGATTACCTTGTTATTTCTGGTACATCAGAAATAGCACTCTTGTTTGTTTTCTTTTTTTTTTTTTTTTATTTAATTAAATATTACAGCTTTCTTTGAGGAAGAATTACATCTGTTTTGCTGGAAAGAGTTAAGGCTAACAACAGAGAGACAACTTGAACCACATCCTTCTTTACATGGTTAGACAGGAATTAGCAGAACACCAGTCTTTTTTCTTCTAAGAGCACTACTTTGATCTTGCAAATAGCTATGAATAATGAGATATGTAAATAAAGAATATCTAGGTTTTGTCATCCGCAGAGGATGAGTTTTCTTAGGATCACCACTGGTACAACATGTCAATTACTAGAACAGAGATTACATTAGTAGGTTAAATCTAAAAAAAATAAGCAGCCCCCATAAAACCTGTATCTTAGCCCAGTTATAAGCTGTGATGCAGCTCTTTATCACGTGGACATTATTCTTACATGGCAAGAAACTTTGTGTTTTCCCAAAATGTGAGGATTTGTAACCTGCAAAAGAGTAGCTGCGTAGGACTTTTCCTTTCAGTGATGCAAGCTGTTCAAGGCTAATAGATGGGGGCTTTAATTCTATGACCTTTTACGCTATATAGATGTATCACATGTAGTTGGGAAAGTTAGGAAACATGAAGTTAGGAAAAATCCTGAGTTGATGCTTGATTTCATATGTAAAGTTTAATGTGTTTATTTTATATATAACTTGTTCCTCTTTTTTTGTAATTTTCCTTAATTGCACTGAATTAGATTAGAAACTAATTAGAAACAATTAGTAGATTAGAAAATTGATAATTTTCTATTTCTTTTCTTTCTGAGAGTGACTGTTTCCCTTATTGTGTCTTTGTGAATGGTTTCATCTAAGAATTTTATCCTGTATATTACAGGAGAATGTAAATGTAGGGAACTGTATGTTTCAGTAGTTATTCAGAGATGAATATCTGACACAGTAAGAATAATTTAATATCTTTGAACTGCCTTGCATAAAGTATGTTATTATATGTTAGACTTCCTGTGGGAATGAAAAAAAAAATCATTAGCAAGCTCAGGAGAAGATACCATTAACTGATAAGGAGAGTTGATTCTAGACTGCCAGGTATTTTGGTTTCTCTCTTATTGCATTGTATTTTCAAAAGACTAAAACCTTTTCTTTAATGAGACTTGTAAGATACCTCAGTAATCACTACAAGCTAGTTGATTGCATGCAATAAGCCTATCATTATTTAAATTGTTAATACAAATCCTGAATTGGTTAAAGTGCATTAAACTTTACATATTAAAACAGATTTGAAAAAAAAAAAAGTAAATTTTTTTCAAAACAGAGGCTTTATGCTTTGATCCCTAATACTGTTGTCAAGAACTCCATGATCTTTTTCAGATTAATTAAAATTACTTACTTTGTCTTCCATGGCAATTTATTGTTCTTTATAGTTGTGTATAGGATATATATCTGGCATAAAAAAATTCAGCCTTTATCAGAACCTCTGTAGTGGAGAGCAGAAAATGTGTTATAAAAGCTTTCCAAATGCTGCTTCTTGTCTGTGGCTTGTTTTTTAGGCCAAGGGATGTCTTTCTGAGCCATGTCTGTGTTTTTTTTCTGCACTAGAGGCATTTCTTTTCTTTTTTCTTCTGCACTAGAGGCAATTCTTTTCTTTTAACTGAAAACAGTTCCTCTCTATAAGTTTTGAAACTCACTGTTCTCAGAACAGTGACATGGCCCTGCAGTCACAGAATGGGCATATATGTTTGGTTTTGGAATTGCAGTGATAACTGATTTTTTGACTTAAGCATTTTCTTCTCCTACTATCCTTAAGTCCAGTATTTCATCCAAACAAAGGGACATAAATTGAATAGGTCCAGGTAAATCTATCAAAACCAAGAGCAAGTTCCTTATTTCTCACTGTTCAAAATGAATGCTGTTCCTTTGAAATGTTCAGTTACACTAATTCTTTTTCCCAGGGGGCTGAAGTTTTGACCATCTGTTCAGATACAGTAATTGAAATGAATATCATCTTTCTGCAAGTAATTTTTAAAATACAGTAGACTAAAGAAAGTGATGTATGTCTCTGCAGATGTTTTACCACTATCTGGAAACCAAGGCGGAAAGTTGTGCTGTGTGTTAAATATTAAATGTTAATGTTGCACAGAAAAGTCTCAAAGATTACCCAGAGTCTAAGATTGCCCTCTTTCTAATTATGCTGAGCATGTACTTGAAAAGCTGTGTTATGATTTTTTTTCTTGTCTTTCTGTATAATATTTGTAAAGGGCAAGTATTAGCATTTTAAACAGTCAGCTAATTTGACTTCCTGCACAGAAGAAAAATTAGGACAGTGACTGATGGCTGAAAGTTCTTATTATTGCACCGTTCCTTAAGCTCATTAATTTTTCTATATCCAGTGGCTGACATTGCAGCTGACAATTAGTAAGAAAAAGAGTAACCTGAGACAAATGCTGTATGTTGTGTTCTTCAAACTTTCTCGCCTAGTCCTTGGTTTGCCTCAGAGATGATTGAGCCATCTCTCTACCTACACAGATCAAGACAGAGGGATATTTAGGTTCTGGACTTCCAAATAATATATCTAAAACTGTCTTATGTGGTGTTTTTTTCAATAACTGGCACTGTTACCTTCTGTGTATAGTTGCAAGTCATTGTAAGATGCTTTTTGCTAATCTGTTCTGTCTTGGTAAAGCAAAGTTTCTGATCATTTGGTGAAGCTTTTGCAAAAATGGGATACTTGAAACAGTTGAATGAGGATGCTCAGTTTTGCCTGAGATGCTTCAGGCCACATAATGTGTAAGAGCTGGTCATTTACAAGTCAAGTGTTGCTACTTGTAGATTCTCTGGTCTTCAAAATGGATTTCATGATGCTGCACTTAAAATGTAAGCAGTGCACAGAATACTGGCACCTCAGGTAAGGTACTAAAAGCTGTCTAGAGTTAACCAAGCAAAAAGACCCCTTGGTGAGGGGCTGCTCCTGATTTCTTCTCATCTTCTGGGCTGTGAGATTTGAGTTTAGCTTCAAAAGAGGACCTGCTGTCCTCAGAAGAGCTATGGCCCAAACAATAGTGCTCATACTAGTAATGTGTGAAAATGCTGTTCTGACTGCTCTGTGATAATGGTGGAGTTGAGTAGTGATTTAGCATTTGCTTGGGAATGAAAGATGAGTCAGTGCTCTGTCAGCCTGGGTTTAGCTTCCTATTGCCACCCTGGCAGGAAAGTACCCCAATCACAGAACCACAGGGTGATTTACACAGTGAACCCTCCATCTCATCTCTTGATGATGAATTACAGGTAGTCAAGAATTCAGTACATATAAGGCTTCACAGGAAGCCAGGAAAAGGAGCCATTCTCTGTAATCTAGGGGTTTAAGTCTTTTTTACAGGAATGGAGAGTCTTGCATTATTGCTTCAGCTGAAGGCATTAGCTCTGTTTTTATATCCAGCAGGAATCAATAAGTAGATTTATGAGTAGGGACCAAAAGGTGGTACTTATCTAACCACAGATCTGCACATTGACCATTCCCTGCCTTCTGTTATACAGATGACTACACAGTGAAAATAAGATAACAGTAGAGCATAAACAAGATTAGTGCTTTATTTCACTGAGTGAAAGAAACATTCAACCACTAAAATCTCAGAATAAGTCTTTTTCTTCCTAGTGGAAAAAATATGGGAAATAATTTAGCGGGAAAAAGTGTTTATAATAAAGCAGTAATCTACAAACAATACCTGTTTGGCAAAATGATTTTGAAGGGGTGATTTTCTGGCAAGGTAACTCAGTTCTTAGGATATAATTGCACTAATAAACAGAGGAACCCAGTAGATATGTATATATTTATATAATGAAGCATATAATCATAATTAAAATTTTAATAAAGGAAATTACTCAAGTACAGTTCTATGAGAATATAATTTCTCAGTTATGAAAAGATCTAAAAATAACAAAATGAAAACAGGTAACACCCTTTCAATTTATCAAATCATAAATAGGAGATTAAAGTGTTGTCACAAGTGTAAGTATTAGGGTTCTTCCCATTTAATATTGTCTTTAATTGTAAGGCAAAGAAGCAGGAAAAAGTAGCATGTTAATGATGTTCTTGTATAATTTTCAGAGAACTCAAGACTGAAAATAAAACCAAAGAGCTGTGTTTAGAGAATGAGATAGTGGAAAAGCAAATCATTTTATGTAGTCACCAGTAGTTTAAATTGCTCATGCCCAGAAGGAATGACAAATCTGAAAAAATGAAAATTCTGACTAAGTACTGCTTGTCTGTGAAATAGAACTCATTTATAGAATTCATAAAAGTTCCAGATTAAGTCTGTTGTGACCTCAGCTTGTAAATGCTGTCACATGGTTGGAACACTAAAACATAATTTCCCATAATTTTGAATAGAAGTGTTAGCGTGCCTTTTTTTTTTTTTTTGAATGACAGTTCTTGACAAAAATTTCTATTATATATATAGTATATTCCACCTAGTGGTGTTTTTCTCCATCCATGACTTCCAGCATATTGTTTATTCTGCAAACATTTGCTTTCCGATATTATGAAGCAAAAGCTTCTGCTTATCAAAAATGTTGGTTAAAGCAAGCAAAAGCTACTGCTCTTCAGAAACACTGCTTTGGACTGAAGGCACATTTTGTGTCAGTATTAAAATTTAGTTACTATATGAGAGGCTTCTACTCATAAAATATTTCATTTTTTCCAGATTCTCGATGCATTCTTCTTCCAGTAGTTTTACATCATCTCCACATGCATTTACAAGAGCAGAAGGACCTTATAATGTGTGCCCGTATCCTTAGCAACATATTTTGCCTCATCAAGAAGAACAGCTCAGTGAGTAAACACCATGTCACATCCACTTGAACTTCTTTATATGACTCTATGACATTTAATGACACAAAGTGGGCCTTGTCCAAGAGCATTTTAAAGAGTTTTCACTCTAATGAATCTACATAAATGTGTCATTTTGATTTCTCATGACCCTTTTCTTTCCATGCAAGAGTATTTTAATTGTAGCATGTAATGTTCTGCCAAGCTTTGACTCTTTTTGAGTGTTTTGGTGGAAGGAAAGATATGTCCACTTTCTTTTAGGGGCATTTTCTGTTGTGGGCTGTTTGGTCTTAAACACAGGTTTCATATATGTAAATGGATTGATATGAGTATTGCAAAGTGGGAATGCACTTGGTTGTTAGTTGATAAACGTTGTGGCCGATTTCTGTGAAATCTGTGAAAGCTGACTATGAGAGCTAGCTTAGGCAGGTGTATTGCAAATGTGAAGATGATGATAGGTTCTGGCAGGCAACAGGATATAAGACAATTAAAACCTAACATTGCCTGTAGTTAGTGCAGTACAGGCATATCAAGGCCAACATACATCACTTTGTAATGCATGACAATTGTTTAATGTGTTTCTTCATTTCATACCACTATCAGCAATGAATGTTGCTCCATCAGTGATTTGTATGGATGTGTCTTGCACCTTTGGCAGTGTAGTAGCATCACTGTAGCTTCTCCTGGGTTAGTATAAAACCTCAGCACAAGATAAAGAGATAGATGCTAAAGCAGAGCTGTGGTTTGGGATTGGGAGAAAGGCTTACATGTCTGGTCTTAATTGGAGATCTTTCGTTTGGAGTCACCAAGCCAGAAATGTACACATTGACAAGTGGATGTCTACATAAAACTCTCTAATGTTCAGCATATGCAGCTGCTAATTTTAGTAGTCTTTGGATCATGGAGAGTATTAACAACTTGGTGACTTGGACATGAATTTTGTAGATTGATTCAGAACTTCATTCTTTCCATGGTAGTCAAGATAATTTAGAGTTTGAGGGAAAAAGTGAAGTAAGGCAGCTTTGCAAATTAAGGTTGTTGGCCATTCTAATAGTCATTTGTGTACGGATCCTCATAGTTGATACAGTTCCTAAATAGAATGTATGCTGTCTGCTTTCGTAAGTAGCCAAGTTAACAATCATTTGATGCTAGATGAAGTGACAGAGAACACAGCTGTGTCATTAGATTCAACTTAAGTCCAAACAGGAATTTTCAATCTTTTTTACAAATCATATGCTTTTGGTGTCTAGGAAGCAAAATAAATGAAAAACAAAAACCAAAGAAAAACATCAACAAATTCCTCCAGAAAAAGACAAACCACTCCTACACCTCAGTGTCAGCAAAGTTGAACGATTTGTTTGTCAGCTAAGTTTTATTTGGTTGTGTGCATTTGATTAGGAAGCATTTGTTTCAGTGAAATAGTGTCATCTTAAATAGTGGATAAAATCAGTCTGTGTAAGATGGTCGTGTCTGCTGCAGTTGAGACAGAAAACACTGTTGGAGCAGGAAAAACATACGTCCATCTGAATTAAAAGAGAATTAACTACAACTTGACTTTATCGAGTGTTTTCATGCGTGTAACTAAGGTATTCACGGTCTCTTTTAGCAGTGAACACTTTGAGTCTTTTATATTGATGTTGTGTACAACAATTGATGTGTTGTAGGCTTACATAAATGACTAATTTGTTTGTGCTACTCAGCTGATGGGAAGCAATGTTGCTGGTTCTTACTGATGAGGCAGGTCTTGAAGGTTGAGTACCATCTGCTTGTTTCTGGTGGTAGTTTCAAAGTGTGAAAACAGAATTCTGCTTTTTTGGAATTTAAGTGTTTCTTGGCAATTTCCCCAGAAAATATTTGGTCTTACCTATAAAAATCTTGCCTGAAAAGTTCTTGTATATTGTTTACTGCTTTCTTCTAAACATCAGTTGAAAAAAGAGCGGTGCTAATTTGATGAATGCTTGCATATTCAAAGTCATCCCTGTAACTGCCCTCTGTATTTCAGTACAATATAATTGATTGGAAACCATTAGCAAAAAATCACTAGAATTAATATCTGAACTAGAGAATAGTCCTTGTTTCTTGAATGTAGCATTCATAATAAAACTACATCCAAGGAAACGTGCCTGTGGCCATCTTTTTATTTTAAAATCTGAGATGTTTTATGTATTATTTAAGGAAAAATCAGTCCTAGAAGAAATTGATGTGATCGTAAACAGTCTGCTAGATATTCTATTAAGGACCATACTAGAGATCACCAGCCGACCACAACCATCAGGCTCTGCTCTGCGCCTCCAGTTTCAAGATGTGACTGTAAGTTTCTCAAAATGAAATATCGCACAATTGTCACTGGTTGGACTAGTAGATTTGTGACAGTATTATCTTTATATTCACAGTACTAAGATTTTGTGTATAAAACAGAGGATGAGAACAAAGGTTTTCACTTTACTTTTCAAGAGCAAACTGGTTCTGATACAGCCAAGGGTGTGACCCCAATATAATGTGAGGGGCTAGTGCTTTGTACAGAGAACGTACTATGTTGACTTATTTACCATCTCATTATACACTTAATTTTCCAATATTTATGCTGTCACACTTTTTGTTAGTGAAGAGATGGTTGCTTTTCCAACCAGAATTTCCTCTGAGATCAAACATTTCGAAAGCATTTAGTAGCTGTGGGAGAAATGTATTGTCAAGGAGGGGAGGGGGGGATGGTTTGCTTTCATTTCTATTTTATCGCACAGAGAACAAATTATATATGAAGTGTTTTATGGAATTGACTGGGCTCTGTAATAAGATAACACCATGCTTTAATCACTGTGATTCAGAAACACTATACATCTAAAAGTTTTGGAGTTTTTTTCTTTAAATTACAAGATTACACATGTTTGCTCTGTGGCATATCAGGCCACCACAACAAAAATCTAAGCTGTAGAAAGGGAGTAGTATTAGACTATTAGTGCAGCAAAACTCTGAGCTTATTGTTTTTTTATGAGATATCCACTTGCTTGCAAATTGTTTTCATTAAACACCACCACAGCCTAATTCTATTATACCATCAAAAAACTAGACTCTGAAACCGGTTTCAAGTTGTAAAATTTTCTTTAATGCATCAGAACAGCCATGTCATTGTCACTGCAGGCTCTCAAAGAATACTTAATGTGCAAGTGACTCAAAGCACAGCATAAGGCAATTATATACATTCATGTAGAAATATCATGCAGTATGGGCTTCTGGCAACACATGCTGGCAGATTCTTGGAACTATTTGAAGAGCAAGTATGATAAAGTTCTCAGTGTGAGTACTGCAGTAGAGTCTCTTCCAGTATGTTACCATTATTTCAAACTGCATGTATCACAAAATACTCTTTGAGAGATGTACCATGGGAACAAACTTGATAAATTCTGTCATAGCTTCAAGTCAGACCATAGTCTTGCTTGTGGAAGTAGTTCTAAACTCTTCTCAGTGTGATCCTCTGGGCCCACGTGTCACTGTTTTTCTTCACAAAGAAACAGCAGAAAATCAGGCTTTGTGCACTGTTTCTCGCTTCTCAAGTAGTTTTGGCACCTGGGTATCATTTAATTTGCAGTGAGCAGTGTTGTTAGATGGTAACCTGCAAGATGGATGTGATGCTTTAGACTGAACAGAAAGGAGATGTGGCTTCAGGGTATCAGTGTTACAGATGTTGCACTGACCAACATGGAATTTAATGCAATGGTAAAACTTCTGCTTTAGTTTGTCAGTGATTCAGACCTTTAGAGTTCCTTAAGAAAAAATGCATTTGCTTATAAAGAGCTGGCAGAGAGCAGTCCATTTAAAATAAACCTTTACATTTCAGATCTTGGAATTTCAATCCCTCAGAACCGGAATTAATTTCAATTTAATTGTGAGCTCTATGTATTTTAATGATTGTGCTCCTTAAATAAGACACAAAAAAGGACTTAAGTCATTTTAGTATACTGCTTGGCTTGACTTTGACACTGTAACTGGATCCTAAATAGTTTTTATCAAGGTCGTTTTATGTGTGGAGCTTGCTTTTGTGCATGATTCAAAAGATAGCCTGTAGCTAACACTGACAGAAATCCTACAACATACATTTTTATGTTAAGTTCAACAAATGAAGCTGAATGTTCATTGCTATTTTAAAAACCAGCCTGTATACATTTGAAATAAAAGCTCAAATTTGGAAGTCAGTTAACAATTAGCTGAAGTTGGTAGCTCTTTTAAAGCTAATCTGTCTATCAACTATAACAGTACAACTATAACAGAACATAGAAGAAAGGAGACTAGAAAGGATTGCTTAAAATGCCTAAGCAGGAAAAGTTGCCACTCAGATTCGTCACTCAAGCCAGAAATTTGGTATACAGATATTTACAAGACAGCAGCTGTAACCATTATGTTTATGCACAGAGCATGAGGATGAAGAGATTTTGTAGCCTCAGGGTATTGTTTTGTGATTATGTTTCTATGAATGCTATGTTTCTGTAAAACACAGTGGTCTTATAGGGAGGTAATTAATTTAGGATCATTACTTCAGTGTAGAATTTTATTATTGGCAAGACAATTATTATTTTATCACCATGCTGCCAGTGAAAGACATCACTTTGCACACCACTGAGTGTACCAGGTATAATCACAAATGAATTAGACCTTCCAGTGTAAAAACCAGAACAACCACTCCTCTGAAAAAAATATTTCTTTTTCAGTCTTATTTTCTGGGTTTAATGACAGACAGTGGAAAATGTTCCTCAAATTTGACTTAATTAGTAAAAAACACCATTTTAAAGTACGGTTGTTATACTTGTCTGTTCTCCCAGTCGGGTAGATCCAGGCCAGAAATGTATTTCCCATATCTTAGCAAACTTGTAAGATTTCAGATTTGTCCTTTCTAAGTACTGGGATTCCAGACCTTCCACTCTTTCCTGTCCTCATCTACTCTGCAGTCAGACCAGACTGATACAATTCAGTGTCTCTGCCTAATTCCAAAGTGAATAAACAGACATGAAAGGTGGATTGGGAGAACCTGTGCTTTCCTGTAATGTCCTGGTCATTTATTGTTTGCTGAAGATACCTAGTGCAGTTCTCTGCTCTGTTAGTGAGAAATGCTTCTGTAGGCCCAATGAAACTTCTAATCAAAATATTTTCAAAGTTTTTTCAGTCCTACAAATGAGGTTTGTTTCTGACAAATCTTTTCTTTCTGAGTTGACAAAATGTTTTGAGAAATTCCCAGCTAACTCCATTAATTTCTTCCCTAAAGGAAAACAATAACATTCTTTCCAGAATTGTTGCAAAATATGTTTATCTGTTTCAAAACTGAGTTGACTAAAGAGGTTGTAATTTTAGCAATCTAAGTAATTTGTTTGCAAACAGATACAAGAGCAATCACAAAATAAAATTTTTACTGGTTTAGCCCTGCTGGAACTATTTAAAAGAGATTTTGCTAAGCAAGTAATCTGCATTTGGGGAAAAATATTTCTTCAAAATATTTCTTTCAAAGGAAATGCATAGATGAATTAATGTATTTTCACAAAATGTGGAGTTGAAGCCTAATTGTAGATTAATTTTCCTTGCATTTGTTAATTATTTTGAAGTGCTTACAACATAACAGCTTAAGCTCAAGTGCAGAAGATGATATAATATTTCTATCCTTGGCTTATCTGAACAGGGTGAATTTGTCTCGTGTTTGTTGTCGCTCTTGCGACAAATGACTGATCGACATTATCAACAGCTTCTTGATAGCTTCAGCACAAAGGAAGATCTGAGGGTGAGTAACAGAACGGTGTTTCCACTTGTCTAGATCTCTTTATTTTTCTTTTTGATTTATCTCCCTTTAAGATATCCCTGTGCTTTGATGAATCACTTAAGTATTTAAATACAATCTGTTTTTCAGATTAGCTAACTATTGCACACATTTTCTTTTGTACTTGGGTCCACTCTTACAGCAGAGAGAATATGGATGGAGAGGACTATATAATTGCTTCAGAGCCATGAACTTAATCTCCCAAGTCTGTTTTAAAGATGGTATCATCTAAGGTTACACTACTCATTTGATTCTTCCTGTCAAGCAGTTGGGGTTTTTTTTGTTTATTAGATTTGTATGTTTTTCATTCATTAAATTATATATGGCAATAGGAAACATGCAGCTTGAAAAATTCAAATTCAACTCACTCTTCAATTTTCTTAGCTGTGCAGCAAGTCCACTGACAGGAGAACGTGTTCAACTTGCAATGTCTGCCCAGTTTAATTATGAAAAAGAGTAGCTGCAAAGCTTTTCCAAGGCAGCCTCTATCAGTTATATTAAGATTTCCCTAGATTCCTGGTAGACGTTTAGAGCTGTTCTGAAGAGAGCATGCTAATTGCGAGTGCCTTTTCTTTTAGTGAGGTGATCCTATTGAGCTTGAAAGATAGAAAATGCCACTAAGAAGTTATGAATCAAGAGCACTACCTACGATACTGAGTAGGGTGTGAGCATGGCAACATCTGTTTTCACCTAACATAGTTGCTATCCTTAGACAAATTTTAGTATATTGTGCAACTGGGTGTATTTTAGTGAAAGTGTTTTCCCATTTGTTTGAGTTCTGAACAGGCATTCCTGGAGGTTTCAAGCTTTATTTTTATTGGTTGTATCTATGAAATACAGTATTGAGTTTATGCAGACTTTCCTTCCTTCTAGAATATGAAAAATCTCTGGAATTAATGGTTGAATGGTATTTGGTTTGACACATTTAAATTTCCCCCTTGCACATACCCTACTATTACACAGAGACATATGGAAAGCAGCTGTAGCCAGTGCCATCAGCTATCAAAAGAGAGGTCTTAAGAACTCAAGTCCACAGTTTATTTCCATTGAGATCTCATCAAATCAGCATCAGCTCCACCAGTGATTCAGTGGCAGCAGTTTGATCATCATTAATGCAGCATTACCTTCTCTCCTGCATCTTAAATAATATATTGTTTTTCCCCCGTCACTTGGAAATATCAAATATCACTGAGAGCAAGAGGGGAAGATGAGAGCTCGTGTGTGTGGCTGACTCTGCTGTTAATCATGAGATGATTGGGTTTGTCTTAGGCTATCTAAGCCATCTTGCCACTTTATTTTTCTGCTTTGATTGCCAAGTGTGGAACTTCCTTGTATATTATACTGCTTTAAAATATTTGCCTTAGGAAATTATGTCATACAGTTAAATGAAAATTCAAAAGATGTAAATATGTGATAAGACTTTTTTTTAGAGTCTGAAATAGTAGCCGTAGATAATCTTGTGGCTCATCAGGATTTAAACTTCAGTGATGACTCTTTGAGCTTGCTATATTTTTGACTCTGCATTTTGCCCCCAGTCAGTGATGTCAAAGTGAGGTGGGTCTTTCTGAAGCCACATTGCAAGGTACAGATCTGATACAAGGTTTGCAAGGGACTTACCTGAGTATAACCTAGAACTTTGAATTGCTGCCTGCTCTGCTTTTCTGCTTTGACTACCTCTGATTATGGTTAACCATCTATACTGAATGATTAAACACTGATATCACAAGACATTTGATTTTTCTTCCAGGGTAATTCTAGAGGTGATTATGTTAAGTACTTGCGTGAATGTATGTTTGCACAGCATTTGTGATACAATTAATAAAAACACCCCCACCAAAGCACTTCTCCAAACAAAAATTCACTCATGAAAATACTTGCCAAAAAGGAATGAAGGTTGTCATTCATCCTACCAAATTATATTTGAAGTTCTTAAATTTGTTTTGTTCAAACAGTCGATACCAAAATTACTAAAGGATGTTTCCAGCTTGTTAAATGTGGAATAGCAAAATGGAGACTTTGAAGGAATGAATGACATGTACACATTTTTAAATGACATGCATCTGAGTGATGCATTGAGAAAGCGGTTGCTTATGGAAATATTATCTCTATTTTGTAAATATATTTATCTTAAGTAATTGACATGGTGACTGTTTTTGGCAGTTGTTTGAGAGGTTTTTTCCACACAAAGCAGAAGACAGAAAAAATCATTTTATGTTTGAAAACATGCAAATGAAGTAAAAAAGAACTGATGGCTTTTATGGCTGAGTGTTAGAACCAAGGACTATACTTCACTCACTTTTTGAAATGTGGAATTTAACAAGGCAGTAATTTTGAATGCTTCCTTTTTCCTTTCAATGTTATTTTAAAGAGATTCTTTTTGCTTACCACAAAATAGTATCTTTTCCAGTAAATATATTTTACAGCAATTTATAGAACAGAAGCACCCTTGTAGGCAGATATTTGCTGCTGTGAAAAAGCTCAAAAATAATTTATGACAAAAGGTAGCAGTAGAAGTTATAAATAGAAAGAGAGAAGTGGGAAAGTGAATGCAAAACCCAGTATGTGTTAGCACAATGCAGTTCTGACCACAGCAAGGTGGCTTTGATTAATATGTGTGTGTATGTTAATTAATAGATTAAAAGAAGACAAAGCAGGTAAGCACCTGTCAGAAGGCCTAGTTTTTATTCACTGGTAGTGTTCCTCTAACATGGCACAATAGATACAGAGATCTGATGAAGGAAAAATAATATTTCATAGGCATGGATATAAACTTTACTAGTTCTCTGATCCCTCCCTTCCAGCTAAAGGAGTCTGAGCAGGGTAAAAGTGCATGCCGAACCCCAATACCAAGTGCAATTTCTTCCACTGCTCTCTAATGATCCCTAGGACACAGTCTGTGACAGAATTCTGTAGGGCATGGGGAATGTCTCTGGTGAAGAAGCTCGTTTCTAGCCATCATTCTTCCCCTGCTATGCAGGGACATCCACTCATGTATGGGACTTCTGAAAGGATGAGTCCTGGGGCAGAGAGGTAGGTCTAAACCAAGTATTTAAGTGGATTCTGATGTAGATTAAGAAGGCTGTGAAGGAAATAAGATCTGGGAAGGGAGTTGGCCACTGGATGGATGAGTTGCTCAGACAGGTCACTGTCAAACCATCCTTTTTCTTATTGGCACTTTGAAACTCTGGATGCCCTACAAAATCTTGATACTAAGTAGCCTAATATCTCTGCAGTGTGAACCAAAGCAATGGATGATCAAGCAATTAGATTTAAAGCAGGCTGTTGACTCAAATTAAAGTGCTATATAGATGTACCCTGAGAAATCCAGCTAACAGTGTGACCTGCTTTGAAGGGAATTTTACATGCATACAGGGAAACGTGCAAGAAATTCCAAGGCAGTTGTGTTAAATTATAGATGGTTTTCAGTCTGTCAGAAGACTGTGCTTCTCCCTTAATCGCAGGTTGAGAATTTCCTTGAGCTACTATTGCTAACTCAAGGAAAACCAAACTGTGACATTGGGATATTATTTAGTCATAGAATCATAGAATGGTTTGGGTTGGAAGGGACCTTAAAGATCATTTTGTTCTCACACCCTCTGGATGTAATCCCATGCTTCGGGTGTGAAGGTGTTTGGACTAGTGTGAGACAGTACTAAAGCTTATGGTACTATCTATTACTGTCTTATAGATAGTACTAGAGCTTATGTACATAGAGTACATAGAGCTTATGTACACTAGGTAGGAATATTAATAGATGGTATTTAGAGTATTTAAAAAGATAAAATTACTTCCTTGTTGTCTCTTAAGATAGAAGGCATATGAGGCATTAATTATATCTGTACTCAACCAACCAAATGTTAGTTCAGTTACACTGCTGGCAAAAATGTTTTTTAAATGTTAAAATCTGTTACTAAAACTACACTTTGCATCTAATATCACTAATCATGAAATTGATGACACAATTTTCTTTTTTCACTTTAAATTAGAAATAATTAGTCCAGTGTCAATTTTCAAAATTCAGTGCCACTTCCTACATTTACTTTGTTTTAAAGTTTCCTTGAAATAAAATATGTATTCAGTTTTTAGCCTAGTTACCTAAAGAAATTAAGTACATATGATATTCCTCTCTGCTATTCTTTTCTTGATGACTTTTGGACAAGCTGCCAAATTTCAAATGTGATCTGTGAGTCTCAAGGACACTGTTTACACCTTATAGAACCTTTGAGTTTTAAGGCTTCAAATCACATCATGGTTTCCCAACAACAGCAATTTGGCTTCTTCCATCCAGCATCAGCAGTCAGTTAGATCCCTAACAGCAGCAACAACATGTATTGTGTCTGGATAACAGACAGGATAAAAAAGGAATAGGGGAGAATTTGGGATGTTATTGCGAGATGACATATAGCAACATTCCAGGCATTGCCATATTGGTGAGATTATGGCACAGAGCTGCAAGGAAGGGTGTTTAATGAAAACACCCAACCAAATAAACAAGAAGACAGGCAGAAGTGTTGAAATTTACGTACGAAGTGCAAAGCTGTAGAAAAATGGTCTGGAATAAATGTGTTGCTTGTAGAGATACTTGTTTATCTGTAAAGCTGCTCACCTGCATTCAAACTCTATATTATCTGCAGTGAGTATCGTTTATACTCTAATTCAAATTTATTTTTTTTTGGCATCTTGCTCAGAAAACAGGTTGTCTCTTATGTAATCTTCTCTGGTGAGTGGGCATGGGGATCTCATCTGCCTTTCCCAATGCCTGCATTCATCCCCCTATACAATGATTCGCTAATGAAAGACATCTGTTGTACAATGCCTGTCATCTACACTTGGATAAATACACTTGAGAATATATTTTGATGTTCAAAAATTTTTTTTTTTTTGTGTTCTTTGGTTTATCTTCATCTCATCTGTGTTTTGGGCTAACTCCACAAGTGATGTGGGCAAAATCAATAGCAAACATTTTGAGGTCAGGTACTGCACTGATTCCGTTAGGCGTGTTTGCCTCATGCTCTTCGTGTTGTCAAAAGCTCCATTTTCTTACTAAAAGAATACTGGCAGTGCTGTACACAATCAAGATGGCCCTGTAGAAGTACTACCCTTGCTATTAGTTTTATTTCTGAAAAGAAAAACTGAGAAGAAGGTGCTGAGAGGAATAATTTAGTTATTTATTAGTGAGTTAAATGACACAGGGGATGATAATGCTAAAAGCTTTCAAGCAGTGCTTTCTACACTCAAAGCAGCTCACATGTGTTCACTGTTTTGATAGATTCAGCAAATGAGGCAGAATGGTTGGGTGACCCGAATTCAGGCAACCAGCTGCAATACCAGTTAGGAGGTCTGGGCGTCACCATTGGAGTCACTGGTCTTTGCCAACTCAGTGATAAAATTGTCCTTACACTCTCTCTTTCCCACCAAATAATGCCACTTTTAGAATAAATCTTGAAAGTGATGAAAACCTGGCATGATTAAGGAGATATTCTGAACTCTCTGGTGTTTTTAAAGTGCTTTTTTGATTTGCAAATTGTACTCGAGATCGCGTTTGTGGAAGTGTATGGGTGGAAACCAAATGCATCTTTGACATTTCTCTTATGTGTTGCTGTCAATCAAATGGCACATTATATTATTTTCCTCCTTTTAAGAAGAATGGATTGAATCACTATTTAAAGCTTTCTTGGGGAACAAAAAACCCAACCCCAAAAACATTCAGAAGTGTATCTATGCTGAAAATAAATGCAATTCTGCTATTTCTACAATGATCTTTTTCTCTCTGATTAAAGCAAAGGCATATGACTGCTTCTTTTCCTTCAAAGGATTTCCTGCTACAGATTTTCACAGTATTTCGGATACTAATACGACCAGAGATGTTTCCAAAAGACTGGACAGTGATGCGTTTGGTTGCAAACAAGTAAGGCATTTTTAATGTTGTTAAAAAATATGGGTAGTATGCACAGGTCATAGTAAAAATAAAGTTATATGATGTATGTAGTAAAAATTCAGTCTAATTCTGGCTATGGCTTTTCATGTTTTAATTCAAGATCTGAAATCTCTGGACTTAATTTAACTACAAATTTATAATTTATTCTGTACCTCTTTCTGTTCTGAATTTTAGTAAGCACATGTAACTGGAAATTCAGAAACACTTTCACAGAATGAAGCTGCTAAGCATCAACAGCTTTGTTTTCCAAGTAGCAAATGACAAGTCTCAACAGAACTTCATTTCAAATCTGTTTGTTGAAGTGCTGAATTGGTAAAAATCTGTTTGCTCTCAAGAGGAAATTATCAGCTGTAATATCATTAACGATGTTTTTGCATGTTTGTTCATTTAGTGGTTGTCAGAAAAATCACAAATTAAAAATTGCAAATCAAGAATTGAGGTGCAGCACAGGCAACAGCCATGTAGGACACTTTCACTGCTTAATAAGACTTTCAGATGTAATCTACTTTTCATTTCATTCTTTCTCTGCTGAGGCCTATTTTTAGAGAAACAGGTTCCCAACATTTCTAAGAAGTAATTAGAATGGATCTGAAACAATTGAGTTTTACTTCACCTATATCACTACCTATCCTTTTTGCGGTCTTAAGTTTAGATCAGATAAGCCATCTGAACAGTCAACACAATTACACAAACATCAGTGTCAGCAAAGGAGAGGGTTGTGTTGGGCAGACATGGGAATCCAGAATATAGGATTCACTTAAACTTTCATGATACATATTGCAATGCTGATTGAAATTCAGTTTTATTCTACATTGTGCCTGCTGGCTCCAAGGAGAATTTAAATTCATGGTGCTGTACAGACTATGAATAGCATTATTATTGGTTCAATCACATTTAACAAGACTTGTGTTCGTGATCTATATTTATGAGTGTGTGTGTGTGTATGGATATGCAAGAATAATAGTATTTGTCCAAACTTTGTCATGAGTTGAAAAAAAAATTTTGTTCATTTTTATTACCTCACTTAGTGTTGCTAATCTTGCCAAGTTTGAATTCCAGGAGGAAAAAAATTGCTAATTAAAAAACTGATATGATAATTTGTTTCTGTATATGACATTAAATAAGATATGACTGATACTAGTCTGCATCTGGTTATCATGCTTAAAAAATTAATTGTGAAAAACAGGAAAGAGAGAAGAACATAGGAACTTTTAGACTGAATATATAATCTAAGAAACTATTATATATTCCAGAAACAGAGACTTGTCATATGGCTTTGCAACAGCTGATATGTACAGAGCTAAGATTTAAGAATGACCTTGGCACGTATTTCATGGCTGGTGGTGTTCAGATATGCTACAGATGATGACACCAAGTTTTGCAAAAGGAGTATTTACCTTCACCGTATTTTAGTTACCATCACTATATTTTAGTTACCATCTCACATCTCCTTTTATTAATCCATGGCATGTTGTTTCTAGCCATGTCCAATTCTGTCAGGCAGAAGTTGCTACAATAACTGCTGGTGGGAATTGGCCATGAGAAACTACTCAGATGGGATAACTGATCCTGATAGCACACAATTGCATAAGCACCACTGCCAGCAAGTGGGATATAGGCATATCATTACCAATTCAGGTTTCAATAATTGCTTTGCTAGGCGTGCATTCCTTTGAGGAGGAAGTGCTGGATTGCTGTGAAACGGGAATGTCCAGGTGTGCTTAAATGTGTAGTGAAACCTGAAGCCTCATTATTTCTGTGTTCCTATTCTGTTCCTTTTTGAGGCAGAAGAAAGGAAGGCCCACTTTTGTTCTTTCATCACCTGCAGAGCGCTAGTTTTTCCACTGGGTGGGAAACTATTTCTGGGTGGGAGCTTTGTAACTTGTCTTTCCCGCTGCCATGGCAGTGGCTGCCTTCCTTCAGCTTTCTCCAGGTGTTCAGAAGCACAGGGTCACAGTAGTAGCTTTGCTGGGTTTGTCCCAGCCTAGAATCTTTTAGTGCAAAGGAAAGATCCTGCAGGCAGGATGGAAAATTAGGGCACTGCCTGCCCCACTGTGAGCTGCTTTTCCCGAGCTTTGCTTGCTGAGCCACAGCACTTCAGGTGATCTGAGACTCTTTGGGACTGAAGGCAAAACTTGAACTCCTTGCTCCATTCATGTCTAAAAGAAACAGCTAGAATGTCTAGCCCATCTTTTTAAGAGCAGAATCAAGTAATTCATTAACAGTCTGGGTATTTTCTAACTCCTGCTTCTTAGGAATAAGACAATTGTCATGTTTCCAGTGTCAGATGGCTGTCTTTTCACTTTGTCTGGCCTTTTACCTGAGAGACTGTAGCTAACATGAAGGCAGTGTGTGTCTTGGGAGCTTCACCCATCACTGCAGTCACATCACCAGCAGCACTGTCTTTTCTCTTCCTATCCCCAGAGTGATATAAAAATTCAAACCGTCTGGTATTTACAGGAAGAGAGATTTAGCCTGTCTGAACCTAGGGAAGAAATGAGTCTTAGCAAGGATATAATCAGGTTAATAAACTTTTCCCCAGGGGAAGGAGAAATTATTTTTTCCCCTTTTCTTTTTATGTGCAGGACTGCAATTACCTGAAAGATTTTTAGGTGTTTACAGTGCTGTAAGTCTTAAAATATGCAATATTTATGTATAAAAAAATTACTGCCCCGTGGCTTCTAGTTTTTTATTTGTTTGTTTTTTGTTTGGTTGGTTTTTGGGTTTGTGTGGTTTTGTTTGTTTGTTTTTCTCATTCCAGTGTTTTCAGAAATTATGTAGCATCTGATACTTGGATGCTGTGTGGGATTTTAAAAAAAAGTCAAAATGGAAGATACTGTGAGCTCAAGAAGGCAAATCTGTAACTATTCAGAAATTAAGATGCTTATGATGACACGTGTGATCTATAATTCTGAGTGTTCTGATGCCCAACATGAAAAAGCATTAATGAGTAACGTTATAAATTACCAAGTGACTTCTAAAATTTGAGAATTAAAGTAACATTTAAAAAGGCAGACCTAGCCTATTCAAAAAAATAGATTTTTTTTAAAATTTTATTCTGTAGTGGAAGGAGAAGAACCTGCAAAAAAAATCCTTAATGTATATTGGTTTCTAGCAGTTGAGCAGTGAGACAGAAATAACTGTTTAACTCTTCATAACCATGTAGTATCTGCTGTGAACTAATCAGCACACGTGCAGCAAAGCAAGATAATTACCTATGGTTATCTGATATCTCTAACATAGTTAGAGATTACTAAATATGGTTTTATGTATACTACAGAAAATATAATTTTAATTTCATTCAGGGGATAGACTTTCTATATCAACTAGGTAGTAAGCTAGTTTGCTGGCCCTCTAAGCAAAGCTTCTACCTCTAAATGCAAAGGAGCACCACATAATATTGGAAGATGTCTGAGTCAGTTGCCTAGTACCAGAGAAAAACACAAAATTTGATAACAGAACATGCCTAACCAGAATTGAAGCTTCTGGAGAAGACCTTCATAGTGTTTCTGTCAACTGGAAATCACTGTGTAGTGGTCCCTTGCTTCAGTTACCCTAAGGTTAGGAAAAGAATGACTTTTCTAATGCTTCAGTTGTCTGGCATCTTCTAAGAGCGCTTAACAGACTCAGCTGAACTCTGGGTATGTCAGGTGTCACTGACAATTGAGGAGACAGTTGGAGAGGAAAGGAGTTTCTATTACTTGTTGAGCAAAAGCTTGATATGCATAACATACCATGCCTATGTATTATTGAACAAAGAACTAATTTTCTGCTGCTCTTAATATGCAAGGAGCTTTAATTTTCAAGATCACTGTGTAATTAACAATGTGTATATATCCTTTCAGCATTTTGATGAATGGTAGACACGCTAGGTTATCCAGTCCTCAACTTGAATTTTATAAGCTTACAAAATGTATTTATGAATAGTATTATTTATAGTAAAATAATTGATCTATAAAGTAAGGTTTACATAGTACGTTGCTTATATTAAAATTCCAAATGTGTATACTGACAGTTGGGCATAGGGACTTCAAGCACAGATTTCTTTTGGTTATCAAATTTAGTAATGAATAAAATACATTATTTAAAAACAAAAAACCAAACTGAAACGGAATACACAATAAAAGAAGACATTGAATTATCACTAGTTTGATCATTATGGCTGCTTTGAAAAGTCCTGTTAGCTCCCATGGAGTGGGAGTCTGAGACTCCTACAATGAACAAAAATTCTTGCTTTTATGTAATACAGTGTTGCTAACAACATTTTTACTTTTATGTAATACAAAATGTTGCTAACAGCTGAACCTGACGGTTGGTTACAGAAAGCATGCATATACATAGGTCTGCATTTATAAACATTTAACAATAGATACGTAAACTTATACATGGCTTGAGGTTTATTTCATTTCTTATGATATATGAAATAAACTTGTTTCTGTTGAAACATCTCTGTGTTCAAGAAGATTTCACTCTGAAATAGCAAAGGATGGAATGAGAAGCTAGTGTTACATATTTGTCCCATATTAGCATGGAAAAGGAAAGTTTTCATTTTCTACCACTGGCAGCCCAGGCAAAAGCCAGGTTGCCAGAGCAGAGCCCAGGTAGTAAACATTTGTTGAACTTACAGATTTTTCAAGCAGCTTATTGCAGAAAGGTTTATTCTGAAAATTTGATGGAAGAGCTGCTCCAACAGTGGCCTGACGAGACCTTGGGTTAGCATCCTGTATGTGAGCCCAGAATAAATTAGTAGCTAAAAGCAGAGATTTTTCTCGTGTAAAACAGTCACTGATTCTGAACAAACATGTGGCAGGTGGTAAGAGGAAGAAAAGCAAGTCTTGTCACAAGCTCAGTGGTTTGTAATTTGATACTCAAATGGATTTCAAATGTTGTTGTTGTTTGGAAATTGTTGGCTGGGAGGCAGCTTGGAATGTGAGTGCTGTACTGGATCAAGCAGCTTTCCTCTGGCTGCTGTCTCTGCTTTGTGCATTTTTACTTTTTTTTTAATAGAACTTACACTGTTTGTAGGAAAAGAGGAAAGAGCACCCCCAACCTTAGCTTGCTTTCTGTCCTACCTCATTTTAGATTCAGAATAACAGATTGTAGGTCAAAGCCAGTGTCGTCATCTTTGTATGTTCTGTCTGATGTTTTGAAGGTTTTTTTATCTACAACGTTAACACTCTCATGCTACAGACCCACATTTTATCAACTAATCTGTATGGTATCTTTGGCTTACCAAATAAATAAAACCTGAGCTAAGTTCCCTATAGCAATGAATATTTTCATTGCAAATTTTCTGTTATCTCAAGAAAATTCTTCAAAAAATTTTCTGAAAATTTAAGATTCTGAAAGTTTAAGATTTCTACTTTATTCACCTTCTTGTAACGATTGAAGCAGATCTTTCTCTTCAGTTTCACCTACCATAGAAGGAATGTAGCAAGAAAGGAATTGTCTCAGACATAAATAGAGCTATGTACTGTAAACTTAGCAATTGGGTTACAGATCTTGTGGAATTTTCTCTTTGGTTACATTTTTTCGGGGATTTGTTACTTTGGACTTAGGTTGCAGTTTTACATAGCAAAAATTCTGATGAACTGTCCTTTTCTATCAGAACGTCTTCCTGAAATATGCAAACTATTTCCACTTTATGAAACCTAAGGGCTGTAAATTAAATCACACACAACAGCAAGAATGACAGGGCTCTATTCTTATCCACTTTGATTATTAGCTTTGCTTATATTGCATTTTGCTAATGTTTCACTTTGTCTTGCATGCTGCAACAGTGAGTGCCGTACACAGGCTGTAACTCCCCAAAAGTGGAAGAAGTGGGATAAACTATACAGATGAGTGCTAAATGTGGAGCACTACTTGGATAGAAAAGCTACAATATAATTATTGAGAAAATAATATGGATAAAAATGACCCTCGAGCAATGGAATAGGAACACATGAAACTTGAGACTCCAGCAGTGTTCTAAAAACAGTCTCAGAATTGGCTGTTACAGGTGTTTAGGCACATCAAACCAGAAGGTAAAGTTTGGCAGGTAAAGTTTGAGAGTAGAGAGATGGAAGCAAACAATTGAAATGCTAAGATGTCTCTATTATACACAACCATTTTTTATTTTTAAATGTGAACAGTGTCAAAAGTGCCAGAAGAAAAATATACTTTATCTCCTAGGTGGGTTGGCTAATATATAATTCTTCAGTTTTGTGAAGATAAAAACTCTGATAACCTTAAAATATATATATTGCTGTTATTATATTTAATTCTTTTTTGGTCCTGAATGCATTGCAGGAAAAAAAAAAAGGCCAAAGAAGATCTAAATGTATTAATAGTAGACAGATGGTAATTAAAAGAAATGTGTAGTTATAACCTTTTTCTCAGAAGACCTTTAAACAGTTGATTGTTGGAAATAGATGAGTATAACAGCAAAAAGATCATTTTGTGGTTATCTTTTTTTCCTCCCCTGTAAGCATCCACTGCTGAGTACTTTCAAAAATAATTTAATGTTTTATATGGATTTTTGGTTTGACTAAATAAGTTGATAGACAAGAATGTTGCAGCGGTTAGCTTAAGGGTTGAATAACTGAAATGAGGTATATTTAAATAATCTTTAAGGATGTTCTATTTCTCTACACTACCAAAGTTGCTTGCTACAGTGAACAAAGCTGTCATTGACCTCTGGTGACAAGCACTGTTTAAGGATCTCAGTTGTGTATATTTATGGGAGATAGATTATGATAAATCAGGAAGTTGGCAATGTATGACTTGACAACATACAGCATAGAAATCTTTAGAAGCAGATCTTTCTCTCAGAGCTCATACAGGTTTCCTGTTGTCATTAAATGAACTCGTTGTCCATAGGTATGTGGGGAAATTGAATTTTGAATACTTGTAACTAGTACATACTTTTCTATAATCTATATGCATCTATCTTCAGTACAAAGAAAACTGAAAGCAAATTGGACAACTATGAATTAGTTCTATTAGGACAAAGTGTGTATTAAATCTAATATCAGCATTGTCTGCAGAACAGAATTTATGATTTGTCTCAATCAATTATATTCTTCTGTATAGAATGTCTGTTTTCAGTACATATTCTTGCAGCACACTTTTATTATCTTTTTCTTAATGTGTATGTTTTCTGTCAATAGGTGCTGTTAGTAGTCAGATTCTTGTATATGTTGAAAATGTAGTATTTAATGCCTCCAGACATGATACATCATTTCTTCATTGGAAAACTGTCTGGCTTTGAGTATTAAATATGAATTTCTATTTATTGAAAACTCCTGTCTTTCTCATTCTTTTCTTCCCAGTGTGATCATTACTACAGTTTTGTACCTTTCGGATGCCCTTCGTAAAAACTTCTTAAATGAAAACTTTGATTACAAGGTAGAGTAAATGATAGATACAATAGCTGGTACATTATCCAGTGGCTTGGTGGTTATTAAACTTAGCTCCAGCATTTAAACAGCTAAAATATGTACTAAATACCCAATTTCAAGTGCTCAGAGTTTGTTTTTTCCTAAATCCAGGACTGTCTGAGTCCACATGTCCACATCATGAGTGCTGTGAGGTTTTTTTTAGTTTCTTTTTATTTTTCGTTTTGTTATTTCAGCCTTTATGTTAAACTACTTATTCAGGATTTTTGCGTAGCAAATTTTTTGATCATAACCCCAAATTTAGTTATTTGTCTGTTATTTTTGAGTTATTGCAAGAAGAAAAACTATTCCATTTTGACTTAATGGAAACTTATCAAAAAATGCATATTTGCATTTATGTAATTACTCTAAAGACCAATTAACATGTTGAATAATTAAAATTAGAAAATTATGACATTTCATGCTGAATGTAGTTAAAGATGTTAGTGAGTACCTCATATAGTGAGATATGGCACCTATAATAGACTGTGAATTACAGATTATGCTTTTAGGATTCAGATGAGAAGATCTAGGAATGTCTGAAAAGATCCATTCCCATGGAAACCTGAATGAATATTCTGCCCAAGGAAGAGACATTAGTCCAATTGCTGCATCTTAAAAAGTGCAGAATTTCCTTCCTAGAGAAGAGAGTTCCTGTTGACTTCCAGCAGGGTTGTGAATGCTTCTCTGAAAATCTAGACTCGGATTAGATAGGTTAGCAGCAATGCAGATTTATCCATTTGACATAACTGGCCATGTGGAAGCCTATTCTTTGTCATTCCACAGGTTCAGAGACTAAAACTGATAAAGGAATTGACTGCAGAGAAGGCATCTGTGTTCTTGAACTTGCTTAGCAATGGTTATTGCTGTCTGGTAGAACTCCAGTGTCTGGAATATTGCTCCCCCCTAAACTTCCTGTCATGGACCATCTATAATTGGGTTATAATAATTAGCATTTCACTTAGTCTTAAATTTGATCTCTATATCTTTTAAGTAGAACATTCAACTTCTAATTCACAAAGCATGTGCTAAAAACACCTGTATATTTACAATGTTAACAAAACCTGCCTTCAATTTTGTCCATTGAAGGCTGCAGCACGTGAGACTTGCAAATAGTATTATAAAGTGTGATGGACAGAGAATGTCAGTTTTGTTATGTAATAGCATTTGAGGTGTCAGAATTTTTTGATTTTTGGACTTAAAGGCATAGTAACTTGATATTTCAATATGTCAAATTTAAAAAGTATGGTTTTTCTGATTTGAAGAGATGAAAAAATCCAATCTAACTCTGAAACCTTTACTTTTAAGAGATTTAGGATTTATAAAATAGATGTATTTCTACTGACCATTTTGGGGTTGGTGAAAAGTTTATTTGGATGCAAAGAAATTTATTCAAAATCAGTTTGAGTAATTCATTGGTTGAGAGTGAAGTAAGCTGTGATTTGAAAATTTGCATCTTGAATGGTCATAAATGAAATAATCAAATGCCATATTTTTATTTTAGATATGGGACTCCTACTTTTTTCTTGCTGTCATTTTTATAAACCAGTTATGTCTGCAACTAGAGATGTTCACCCCTTCCAAGAAGAAAAAGGTTTTAGAGAAGTAAGTATTGCTGTCAGCTTTTAGAAAACTGTAATAGAGCAAAAACTTCTCAAAAGGAAAGACATGGGAGGTTGCAAAAGGGCCCACCAGAAAGAAAACGTAACAGAGTGTCTGTTGACTAGAGCAAGAGTTGGTCCCGGTCCTCTGAGTAGGTGTTCAATGCTGATAGCCTCTGTACAAGTGCCTAAATTGGTTCAGATACTGGGAGCAAAATAGCCATGTTGTGGTAGTGCCAACACTCGTTGCCCATTCACGCATAAGTCAGCTCACACTTGTTCAGATGTTGCTGCCAGGCACCTCACTGTTGTCTGGATGAATCAATCATACTTCTTTAAGCTAGAGCAAAACTGTTTGTTCTCAGAGAGACAACTAGAGCATTCTACTTTAAAAAAATAGGGTTTTGACAATATTTCAAATAAGCTTGGGTGTGTAGGAATCCAGTTTTAGCCGTGTATTTGAATCGGAAGTTGGAAGAAATCATCACTTTCAAAGTATTTCTTATGGACTGTAATTGAGAAATTTCATATAACAATGTCACAGAATGGCATATGAACTTGATTTTGTTAAATTATCTTTCACTATTTTGCTTCATTTTTTTAATACATTGCAGATATGGTGACATGAGGGTAACAATGGGATGTGAAATCTTCAGTATGTGGCAAAATTTAGGTAAGTAATTAAACATATCATTTGTAGCTCATAGAATGAAAAACAATTATTACTTCATCACCTGTTAAGTACACTTCCCAGTGATAGAGGAATTGTTGCTAAATATGAAAAAGCTTGTCATCCATAGTTGCCTTCTTTATAGCTGAACTCAGCTTTCTGAGCCTTGATACTATATCTGACCTATCCTATTTCTTCACAGAGAACTGAAAGACTACCATCAGAGAAAATTAAGGCAGAAAGTACTACTCTTCGGGGGCCGAATTATTATGCCTTGAAGTATACTTATGCTCTTAATTGTAGTCCTGTTGCCAAACAGTTTAGGGAAAAGACATTTATCTTAATTCTGAAGTTCTGAGATGCCGGACTTGCATCAAGTCTTCTCTTAAGCCTTAGTTGCACTAAAATATAAAGGCATAAACAAGTCAGTGACTAACGTATAAATGACACGTTGGACAACACAGAAAAAATACATGCTTGGATATAAACTTAGGAATATTTTTAAGCAGTAACTGTGAAATCTGTTTGAAAGTATGAGTGTCAGAGAAATGCAATTCATTGTTGTTTGGGAAGAGAAATCAAAAGAGAGTAGAAGATTTGGACACTATGTTTGTCATCTTTATATTTTGATTATTCAATAGTTCATTAAAGGGCTCATAGAAGATATAGCAACTGCTATCAGTGGTTTCTGAGATACTGTCATCTCAATCTATAAATCTTTTCCCCAGCAAGAAATTTAGTTACTTTTAACTGGTCTTTCTGATCAGCCTGTACTAGAGACATTTTCAAAACAAGAAATATTTGCTTATTAATGTCTTGTTAATGTTTGATATGTAGCATATTTTACTTATTTATGGTGTTTAGTACTGTTTACTCACTCTAAGACATCCCTCAATTTTGTGGATACATGATGGGTATTTCCAAACTGCTATATCAAAAATCCACTCCCATCTCCTTCCTGTATGCATACCTTAGTTTGCATCATCTGCCCACTCCCATTGTTTTCTGCTGAACAGAACCCTGGAATGTAGGGAAATGGTTCCTTTCAATAGGGATGAGTTTTGTGGGGTACAATAAACAGCTTGCCTGGTAATGTGTCCAATGAAATACTATAGTCAGGATATTTATTATAATTGGTGCTATGCTAGTCAGCATTCTACAGTTCGTGTAGCAGTAAGAGTCACTGAAAGCCTTGATCCTTGTACAGTCACCTTATTTTCATATGGATATGCATCCTAGGATGTTTCCAGGAAAGGGAATTCTTGTTTTCCTTTGAATATATGCAGACACAACAGAGCAGCAAACAGGGATGACTGCCTCCTGGAATACCAGAGGTAGGCTGAATGTAAATTCATTCCCAGCTTGGAAAATCAGTGCATCCTGATTCATAATATCTCTCTTTTGAAGATACCAAGTCATACTTGTGGAAAAGTGAAACTGAGTGGTCATCTCTACTGTATGCCATTTCTAGCTTTTCTGACAAGAACTTCATTTTTTGCTAAGCAGAATATAGTGAGAAAAAGGAAGATGTTTAGCAGTGATTTTAAAATTACTTGTTTTGAGGACAGCTGAGTCATATCTTCTTTTTCCTGCAATCTAGCCATGTACGTACACTTCTATACACCCAAGACTAAAGATAGGTAAAAATCAAAATACTTGCCTCTTTTGATGACCACACAATATCAGACAGTTAACCATTTTCTAAACACAAGGATGTAGAGCTTAGGAACCAAACCATTCCTGTGAAATATAAATGAAATGCCCAGAGAGTGCTTTGTGTCTGTTCTCCTTCTGGAGGGCTAACTTGGGATACTGCTATCCCACTGAACTCAGTATTGCATAATAGAGTCTGATAAATTATGTTGGCCTTATATTCTTGTATTGCCTGCAGATTTAACTTTCTGGGCTTAAGAATATTGCCCATGCTTAATAGACATCTATAGACATTGAGTGCTATTTTTTCATTCTTTAAATAGTATTTAGATTACTTGATAATTCACAGGACACTCAATTCACATTCAAGTTCATGTTTATTTTCATTTTAGGGGAACACAAGCTTCATTTTATTCCAGCATTGATTGGCCCCTTCCTGGAAGTGACCTTGATCCCTCAGCCAGACCTGAGGAATGTAATGATTCCCATTTTCCATGATATGATGGACTGGGAGCAAAGGCGAAGTGGCAGTTTTAAACAGGTACTTTGTATGAAGCTGTTTATTAAACAGGACTGAAATTCAACCACTTTGGAGAATCCTGGTGGACTTGAACCTGGACTTCCATTGGTGGTTCAGGGTGGAGAAGGTAACCACAACTGTACCTTTTGGAGCGAGATTACATGGAATTCCATTTTTACTCTCTTCAGGGCAAGTAAGAGTCTCTCATTAATACAGTAATGTTGGTAATGTAAGATGAGGCATAAAATCTATGGCCTGCTGAAGTGAAGAACAAAACTTGATTTGTTTCTGACAAGGCTGTTGTGGTGGTTTTTCACTTCTGCTTTACAGTAGTACAGACTGCTGGTTAGATAGGATTCAACTAGCTTCCCTTTCAGTTAGTATGAAAAATGATCAGATAGTCCTTCTGAGGAATGTTCTTCTGTAAGAATCCATGTATTCTTGTTGCTTAAACAATTTCTTAATGGGCTAGGAAGGAACGACCAAGGGTGCCATCTGCTCCCGCGGTTCCCACTCAGTTCTTTCAGATTGCCTCAAACCATTTTTCAGTGCCCTCTTTACTGCTGCTTCAAAATGAAGGCAAGTAGAAGTATTTTTATTACTCCCAGGCACTCCTAATGCTTAGAGTGGGAGCTGTATCTGAAACACTAAACAAATTATTAAGAATGGAGGAATGCATGTGATATAAGTAGGTGGCTTTTCACTAACAATATATAAGGCTATTGTTAAAAGTTACAATAGAAATGAGAAGTGAGAAGGAAAAAAGCCACTTGTTCTGCTTATTTGTGTTTCCAGCTTGGGTTTAAGTGTAAATTTTAATAGATTCATTCTCTAATAAAGTATCTTAATCTTGCTTTTCCCCTTAGATTTGTGGTTGCTAATATGTTACTGGTAAATAGGAGATGTGAAATATTAACCCACAGTGTAGCATCATCTCTGTAATTTTTTTTAGAATCAGTACACTTAAAAATATGCATTGAAGGAATCATTAACCACCAGATATTTACTGTAAGTTTCTTTGATAGCTAGTATGTAAGTCCAGCAAATCTGATTTCTAGCCAAGTACAATGGCAGGTATGGAAGGTTGGGAGAGTAAGTCTGAGCTCCCAAGTACTCTGATCAGTACAGACATTTATAAATATTAATTTATAAAGAGTGGGATGTGGGTCAGAAAAGATGGTACTTTTGCTTAAGTCTAGGAAAATAGCTTGTGCTTACAGCCCTGCAATGAGAATTAAGGCAATTTATTTGGGTTGTGTGCTTTTCCTCTGACTCCATAAATAGATAGCTGCCTTAGCAGCAGCAAATGCTACTCAGCCTGTAATTTTAAAGTCATGTTACTCAATTTAAATTAGATCCCTCCTACCAAAAAAAAAAAAAAAAAAGAAAAAGAAACCCCACCAAAAAAGAAAAAAAAAAAGAAGCCTCACAAACCCTGGAAATGATAACAGCTTCAAAGAGATGAAGTGACTTAATCACATGATTGACCAGTAATTCTAACATATGCATTTAGCTAAGTCCCTTACATAAAACCAGATCTTCACTCCATTTTCTCTAATCTTATTAAAGGAAAAAGAAGCTGTTTACTCCACACTTATGTGTTGCAGGTGGAAGCAAAGCTGATTGACAAACTGGACAGCCTAATGTCAGAAGGTAAAGGTGACGAAACATACCGAGAGCTCTTCAACAGTATGTGAGTAATGTGTTTATCTTACACTAATTCCTGGAGTTCAGTTGGTTGTATTAGATGTTGATGTCATTGTAGAGAAGTAATGCTTGAAACAGTTGTGAATCTCGTTTTTCTTTTTTTTGTTTGTTTGTTTCTTTTAAATCTGAAGAATAAAACATTTCATGGTCTTGCACAGCATCTGTAAAGTCTGGCAGTACTTCTTGCATACAGCTATAATTGGGAAAGGCTAAATCTGTTATATCACAGAACATTACCTACTAATTTTAAAATCAGAAAAGCAAGAAATGCTTCATAATTGCATAGGGTGCAGGTAGAGCTCAGATGTAGCATTTTAAAAACAAGGCATGAGAATTCAACAAAAAAGATTTAATAAGTAATTTTCTATTTCCAGAAACTTTTACTCGTCTGAGTAACATCACTTGTTGATTTCTTGTTTGATGTAAACAATTTTGTTTATTCTAATAAGATTATTTCTTTTTATTTTCTTTTATACATTGCTGGTTAAGTTTTTAGTATTTTTTAATGAATGGCATCACTTCAACTTAATAGGAGAAACTAATGATAGTGTTGAAGTCCCTAAAGTTGCCCATGAGTTATCCTAGTGACTGAAATAAATGATTGTCACAGAGTACAGGTACAAAATAACTAACTGAACTCTGTCTCTGTTGTTTCTCAGAACTCAATTCCACCGAAGTGAAAGATTTCACTTATTTCTGGGGTGTTTATTTTAGTAAGAGATGTATTGTCCCTCTCCAGGATTCCAAGCTGCACTGCTTTCTTCAGTACTATTAAATACATGATCTTTTTCTGTTTATATTGCTTCTTAACAATTGCTGCTTCTTTAAGTATTATTTTTAGCTCTCTAGTCTTTGCTTAAAGAACATTCAGGTCTTGGTGTCTGTGAATATCAAATGCGTAATAATCTGTAATTGCACTGAGTTGGAAGAAAGAGAGTTCCTAAATATTTATCACATACAGAAGCAAAAGTGGGGTAGAGAGATTAGGCAGAATGTTATGAAATTGAATGAATAATGGCAAACAGCAGTACAGTATGCTAAAGCAGAACTTCCTCATAATTATTGATGACATTTTTTGTAATATGAATAAAGATAATAAAAGGTAAGTTGATTTCAATATTTTAGTAAAACAGTATTCTGTCTGCAAAATTAAGTTATTAAGGCAAATGCTTTAATTATAAAAGGAAGTCTAAATATGTTCTCTTGTGCAAAATACATCAGTGTGTCTATCACTGAAATAACTTGAAATTCTATAAGAAAGCATATTAGTATGAAGTCTAATGCCTAATTTTTTAAGGTTATGAGTTAGATTTAAACTGGTTGATGTTAAACTAGATACAGTGAACAATGTTGAGAGCCTTTTTGTAAGTCTAAATGCCACAGACATAGTCATAATAATTTAAATTGCAAAATGCCTCACAGCATCAGTATACTTGTTGTTTCTATCATGTTACTGCAGAATTTAAAACTGAACTCTTTGGGAAATTTCAGAGTAACTGCTCAGATTCACTCCCAGCTTGTGAAAATAGTAGTATTTATCATTTGTTTTTTACTAAGTTTGATTTGACTTCATATATTAACATCTCTCAAGAGGAGAGCTTGCAGAAGATAGTAATTTAAAACGGAGGATGACATAGTGTTTTAGGGTATGCAGAGGAAAATTATGAAAATTAGATGGACATTAGGGAGGTGAGTCAGCCTGAGATTTGGGATGCTGTTGGTTTTTTTGTGGTTTTTTTTTTGTTTTTTTGTTTTTTTT